>CAKALU010065056.1:11974-53725 GCA_916700995.1 Hozukius guyotensis
GTGGAATGACATGCAACAAACGTCTCCGGCTAAAGTCAAACCTGGGACGTTGCAGCTCATGGTGGGCGCCATAACCCCTCAGCCACTGAGGCAGCAGCGCCATGAGTTTTGTACTGCGGGGACATCCAGTTTTGGATGACGTGATATCGTGTGTCCAACAGGATTTTGTGAGACTGTGGTGGGTGACCTCGGACCCTCAAGGGGGGTCATTTTAAAGTTAAATGCATCAATCTGGTGCACTTTGAGAGCAACATGAAGAGACGAGATCTATGAAGAACTTTGTGCTCTAGTAAACAATTTAATCATAAACACATATGAATGGGGATGACACAGCAAAAACTCCCACACCCACAAAGCATGGTAAATGAGACGGGGTCTGTGTTTCAAGACGGACTGGTGCCAACATTGCCACTCACTGAGGACAGTCCGCTCCGGTTGACAGTCGCACCGGGAGCGCTGTCCCCCGTTCGAGAGGGTGCACTGCACAGCTCCGGGAAGTGGCAAGGTCCGGGGGACGGAACTCACGGTTGGAGCCACGAGCATCCTTCACCATGTGCCTTTCCAGGCCGACCTAGAGCCGGTGCATCGGAGGAAATGCGATGGCCAGCCAGTGTCGGGGAAACGTCTTGACCCGCCGAGTTGACAGGAAGACAAGTCAGACCGCACCCGTTGAGAAGTGTAAAAATATTTATGGCTCATTATGAAACTGTGGCAGGCTGGATGTCAGATCACTTTGACTTCATTTGAATTAGGCCACACAATTGATTATTATGACTGTATGAAGGTCCGACATGTTAGACGCCATATAGAAATTATCGCCAACGTTCTATGACCTTGGAATCTGGCTTAGACGTTACCACTTTATTACCATAATACCTGAAAGTGGGGGGAGAGGAAGTCTCGTTTTCCCCCTTATTCAAGTGCCTATGCACTGAGGCGCCCCATTTCTGTCTCAAAATGTGTTTCATGGAGCAGATCTTTTCTTCACAGTTCATAACCTGTAAACTTGAAAAGGGACGTTATGAGTCACCTACCCATGCGTCGCCATGCAGAAAGCTTTTTTTTTTAGGTTTCATCTTAAAAGGTTTATTTTAGAGGTGAACACTATATGTTTAGAGTGTCACGGTACAAATCACATTTCTTTAAATAAATTGTTTATGAGCAAGTCAAACCAGAAAGGGTACACGTCTTACTGTGTACATCACACATTGATTAATGGGTGTACCGTCCCCACATACTCTGAGGTCACGACAGAACTAGGTGCCTCTCAGTGATGGATACACTGACAACAGGGAAAGGGAAGAATTTTCACTAATTTCACCATGTTTTGAGTGAATGGCACCCGGCATCATCATCAACAATTCGAAAACTAAATGTTATTGTTGCCATCGGAATTAAAAAATAATGTTGACTGTTTACAGTTTAACATTTAGGTCTACCATTTGAGAAAGCATTAAAGGGGACATATCACAAAAAACTCACTTTTTCAGTGCTTGTGCTCATACATTTGGGTATCTGGAGTGCCTACCAACCCACAAACTGTGAAATAAGACAACCCAGTCTGTTTTTTGTGGGCTGCCTAGATCAGAAAACGTGATTAACTGCAAATTAATCGCACATTTTTTATTTGTTCAAAATGTACCTTAAAGGGAGATTTGTCAAGTACTTAATACTCTTATTAACATGGGACTGGGAAAATATGCTTAGTTTATGCAAATATATGTATATATTTATTATTGGAAATCAATTAAAAACACAAAACAATGACAAATATTGTCCTCACAGGTACTGCATTTAGCATAAAAAAAACAATATGCTCAAATCATAACATGGCAAACCGCAGCCCAACAGGCAACAACAGCTGTCAGTGTGTCAGTGTGCTGACTTGACTATGACTTGCCCCAAACTGCATGTGATTATCCATGTGGGTACCCATAGAACCTATTTTTAGGTCAAGTGAAGCTTTGAAAATGGCCATGCCAGTTTTTTCCTCTTTAAAATTTGAAGTTTGGAGCGTTATCTATCCTCCTTCGCGACAAGCTTGAATGACACGGTTTAAAACTGAGCTCTCTAAATCGCAAGTTGCGTTAACTTTGACAGCCCTAGTGGAAACCCAAAATACAAGTATGACCCTGAAAATGAGCATAATAAGACTTTTAACTTTGGACATATGACTTTTAGAAATACTTTTACTAATAGTGTTTAGGATGAGGTATTCTGAATACTTTTTTTTACATTGGTAATGACCGAAAACTGGCCTCTACGGCACAAATGACTGAAAATAACTTCATATATCTGGAAGGAGTTTGGAATAGAACTTCTGCACTTGTGAAAGGAGTCGGTTGAAGTGATTATGGGATCTGATCAGGTGGAGATATTCCCTGGAGATGGCCCTGGGGTAGGTGCAGAACACACTGGAGGAGTTACATGTCCTATCTAGCTTGAAAAAGACCTCATCATCATCAGAAAGAGCTGCAGAACAAGGACGTTTTTGGCTCCTTTGTCTACTACTACAAAAAAAAATTGAAGGAGAACAGTTGTGTGGGAAATTGCGTTATACTGTGCTAAAATGAAGCCTAATTCTATAACTGCTTGACTTATTTCTAGCTTCAAATCTAGGTTTCATTGGATGATTTTGGAGAAACGTCGCATTTCCTGGAGCCAGCGTCTACTGTAAAGCCAAATAAGATGTGCATTCGTCCAGTCAATTGTACAGTAGGAAGGTTTTATGTTCAAGTCCACGTTCTGTGAGACCAATTTAAGTAAAATGACATCTTTCTTTGCTAGACCATCACAAAGCAAAGTGAAAATTATGGGCTGGCTTTGCAAAGCTAATTTAATGGTATAGAAAAGTCCTCATAGGGAACTATCCAACACCTAAATCTCATCTTGTCAAACAAGGTGAACCTACTGAAAGATAAAACATTATTCTCTTTTACACCACCAATTGGGCCAAATGCTGCTTCAAGCAGAACAGACATCATTTTTGGATGTTTTCCATTTCCTCTCTGGAGCTACAAAACACCGCTGCTTGCTTAGGCTCTTCAAAGACAGCAGTGTGTGTACTGTGTGTTTAACCTCTGTTGTGAAATATAATAAAGTACGCGGCATTGTGCCTGTGAGAGTGTGATCCATGAAGGAGAGAGCATTATAAAACCATCATAAATGAAAAGAGGCTGCAGATAACAGTCCCTAAACACTGCTGCTTCTCTCCTACTATCCATAATCATTGAAGAAACGATGCATTACACAGCGTCCAAACACAATACAGCGCAAACACTTGGTCATTTAACCTTGACTTAACATCTAATTCCGCCTACAGAGGACAGATATTAGCTGTGTCATCCAGCGGAGAGGAAAGCAGAATGTGGAATTTGTTCTACTGTTTGGGATGAGTAATTTCCTGAGCAGCATGCTGGCATTATTCAGTTCAATCTGAATAAAAATGCGCATATTCTGCACTCGTTTTAATTTGTAAATTTGTTTTACTCATTAGCTGCAAGTGCTAGAATTAATTCTTCATCAAATCGTTTCAGTTTATTTGTATATTATCTTAGATTTTGCATTTTCTCCTTCTCACTAAGTTGTACTGCTGGTATTTTTAACACCAACATAATGGCGCAATCATTTCTCATCCATTTATATTCTGGGAGAAGCTGCATTAGGCAGCTCATTTGAGCACTTGAGTAATTAGGGCATCTCTACAGGGTCTCAGAGGCCAGATGGAATGCTTACTTTAGAATTTAGGCTTATGATTGGGATGTCATATAAAAAACACATAAAGCACAGCTTATTTCTGCTTCAAACTTATTATTTGATAATTTTATTTGGATTGTTCTCTGCTTCAAAAACACATATTTTCCCCTCTGGAATGACTCAAGATTCATCACTTGTAGAGCTGGCCATATGCTCGCACTGCTCCTACACTGACAAAAGCTCTCGCCTTCTCGGCTTTCATATGTTACAAAAGTAACTGCCAGACATATTATTGGAAGTATTACAACTAGGGCTGTCAAAGTTAACGCAATAATAACGCGTTAACGCAAATTAATTTTAACGCCACTAATTTCTTTAACGCATTAACTTAACTTGCAATTTTTAGGTTGTATCTGGCTCAGTTTTAAAGCTAGAGTCTAGAAAGCCTAAGGAATCCACTGGTACCAACCATGTCATACTAGCTTGTCGCGAAGCAGCCTAAATAACGCTCCATACTCACTAGATTTTGGCAAGAAAAGAAAATGGCATCTCCTTTTCAAAGGGGTCCCTTGACCTCTGACCTCAAGATATGTGAATGAAAATGGGTTCTATGGGTACCCACGAGTCTCCCCTTTACAGACATGCCCACTTTATGATAATCACATGCAGTTTGGGGCAAGTCAGCACACTGACATACTGACAGCTGTTGTTGCCTGTTGGACTTGAGTTTGCCATGTTATGATTTGAGCATATTTTTATGCTAAATGCAGTACCTGTGAGGGTTTCTGGACAATATTTGTCATTGTTTTGTGTTGTTAATTGATTTCCAATTATAAATATCTACATACATTTGCATAAAGCAGCATATTTGCCCACTCCCATGTTGATAAGAGTATTAAATACTTAACAAATCCCTTTAAGATACATTTTGAACAGATAAAAAAATGTGTGATTCCGATTAACTATGGACAATCGCAATGAAATATTTTAATCGATTGACAGCCCTAATTATAAACTTAAAAAGTGCTACAAACTTACTTGAGTATTAAGTGCCAAAGTTGAGTTTCCTTAAGTTTAGGTTGCTTTAAGTCAAGCATCCAGTGCAGTCTAGTTATTAGCCTGTTAGCCTGTGGATACTATTCTGTTACCTGCGATCTTCATCAGGACTGGCTGCGGCAGTTTGGTTGATAGTTAGACAACTTTTAGTGCCTGTTAGTCCTTATAATTGTTTTGTATTTTGATTTAAATATGTATCGTCTCCAGGTCATTTTTTATTTTTGCTACTGTCATGATACAACATACATCAGTAGAGTTTTCTGTAGAAATAATATACATTTATCACATTAAAAGGTTCTCTATCCACAGCATTAATATAGCAGCAAACAACTATTTGCTATGTAAAGATATAGAAGAGTAATGTCTACCTGAGCAGAGAATGAAGTCGCTCTCCCTCTGTGTGTCGTAATCAGAGCTTCTCTGTGCTTTGTTTACATAGCCAGGCTGCCCACGCGTGCCTTTTAGAGCATGTTCCTGCATGTCAGCGTGCCCCACTGGGGCCATGAGCTCATTGTCGCTTCTCTGCACTGCTCTCATACGGTGGTTACAGCTGATAATGCATTCCTGACCCACTGCGTCGTCGCCCAAGCATAGCACCCACCCTCTGGTTCCTGCCCAGGTTAACACAGTTATCTCTGTCAGCAAAGTTGCCATTGTTTGCACTGTTAGAGCTGTTAGCACTGCTAGCTGTGAGCCGCTGGCTCAGCCGTCGCCTTGTTGAGAGCTGTGTGGAGGCAATAGAAATACTCCCAATCTTACATTTAGCCTAATAACCTTTTCTATTCATATGTATTCAGATTTATGTAGCCTATAGCTTAATATTTGGAGAGGATAATGATGTATATTGCTTTACTTCCACCCTGTACTCCCGTGGCCCTACAGGTGCACAACTCCAAATACTGGAAATACTGGATATATTTAGAAGTCCGTACCCGGGTATATCAACACTGAAGTGTCCTGGTACACTTGTTTTTCAGTCCAATTGATTCAACTTAAACAACCAATGATGAATAACTCTTTGAGTGCAGGTTGCGGCAGCACAAAGACATAAAGGATTGGCTGTGATTGTGGTTGAAGGAGCTCAGATAACAGTGTTTGGTTGCTGATTGGCTGTAATTGTGTGACCAAGCTGTGGGAGGCTGGCTTTGAAGGCCAGCAGCCTGCGTGGTGCTGGCCTGGCAGCGCCATGAATAACAGATGTTGGCTGACAGGCAGGACCATTTGTCATTTAACTGTCTAAGCAAAACAGGCTGGAGGGTGTCACCATAAGTCAATGTCACAGGCTTGGACGGCGAAGAAGGGATCCAAACATTTCAATACTGTTTAACCCTCTCTCTGCTTTGTACCATTGTGCCTCTGATGACCGACGCCACGGCTCAGAACTGCATGCTGTGTGTTTTCTTTGCCACCCCAAGACCATCACTGCGGATTATTACTCGCTCTTCTTCCATGTTCCCGATAAATGGCTTGATGTCGCATAGATCTGGAGATCTGTCCAAGACTGAATTCATGGAGCTCAGTTTAAAAGAACTTGCTGAGCATTTATTGCATTGGACCAGAGTAGGTTTAAAGCTAGGGTTGGTAACCTTCTTCAAAAAATTTTTAGTTATATTTGTTGAAATTCTCTTTACATCCTGACAGCAATCAATAAATCAAACGCTCTGACAAAAAAAAAAGAAAAAATTCAGTATCTGTGGCTGTCGCGGGATGAAATGATTGGACGGCCTACCCGTCCACCAACCTACCTGCCTGCCTGCGTACATTCTGCTCGTGCACTCATTGTGCGTCACTGGAGTCTTCCACAAGCGGCTAGCTTGACCGTGAGTATATAGTATAGTATTCTATAGGCTGTAAAGGCAGACGAGTCGGCACGATGACACTAAGAGTGTGTTCCAATCCGCGTACTTCTGTACTTACACTTACTATTTTGAGTGCATAAGTGCGTTCACACTGGGAAGTACGGCAAAATGCAGTGCACTCAAAGTACCCGGATGTTGTACTCAAAATGGTCAAATCGTTGAGTGTGGAACGCTGGACACTTTCCACACTCAATTGTCGCCATCTTGGCTACGTAGCAGAAGGGGCGGGACCACGACCACTACTACGTAGATAACAATAAAACAATACAATACGTAAACATACCGGTGTATTTTCAGCCAACAGGAGGACACATCGTAGACGTAGGCGAAGACGTTGGAAACGTAATTTCCACTCTGCTTTCATTTTTTTCTTCAACAAAGCAGGCAGATATTTTGTCGGGTAGCGAGCAGCGGTGAAATGTTGCGATCGTCATTTCCGGTCAGTGCGCCGCAGAGTATTCGATTTGAGACGACCCTACCCCGTTGAAATTTACACACTACTCAAATGAGTACAGACTGCACAAAGTGCACTATATTGAAGTGTACTTCAGGAAGTACGTGGATTGGAACACACTCTTAGTCTCATTTAGCCACTTGTTAGAAACCACCTTTTTTAAGACACATAAAAGACACAACAAAATTCATGAGTGGGATATTTACTGATGTATTTTATATCGTAGAGCAAAACTTTAAAATCTCTTAAGCTTGTGTAAACCACAGACCTTATTTCAGGCATCTAACTAAAAATACCATTCAAAAAGCCCATTGACTTCCAGACGAGGGAACCAGAAGTGCTAAAGTACTCATTCCTGTCGCACTCTATGGTTAATATTTCCTCTTTCTTCTACTGTCTGATTTCTGCCTGTTTCTGTACTGAAAAAAAGAGGAAACAAAGAACATTTGACTGGTAAATTGTGATATTAAAATAGATATTTTTTCTCTGCTACACTGTTCCCCTTTCTCGCCATCACTACAGTAGATTGTTTTGAATAATATCAGTCAGTCTGTTATTACTTTCTGTAATCATCAACGGCCTCAGTATGACACTGATTTTAACAGTGCACTGGTTTTTACCATGTTTTCAAGTAGTTGCTTTCACGACACAGATTTACCACGGCAGTTTGAGCAATTGGACTGTAAATCGTGATATTTTACTAGCGTGAAATGCATACGCACTTAAATGAAACGCCATTATGTTCAGTTCTCACCCAGCCCCCAACTCTAATGAACAGCTGCACTGCCCGGAGGTAGTTTAGAGCTACAGTAAATGACAAATTGACCATTAATAGTCGACCATAATAAAAAGCTTGGTTGTCTCATGATGAACTGTATTTCAGTCCTTTCATTGGCATTGTTTTAAGAAATGTCAAGAAGCCAATACCAGACCAAAGCAGTGAAATGCATACATCTCAGGGTGGTTCATTTCTCCAGGCTCGGTGGCGGCATTGTTTTTGATGTTCTCCGGAGAATGATGGCTTCTTTTATTACCAGACAACAGCACGACAACATTCCTCATGTTGACAGGACTCCATATTCACCTCAGCGCTCTGGGGGCTCGGCTCGGCCATTTCTTCCGGAGCTCAGCTCAAGGTCACCATCTCCACTCGCACAAAAGCTTTTTCTCTCAGTTGTTTTGTGCGACTGCAGCCAGACAAGCTTAACTACATTTGGATTTTTTGTCCTCTCTCCCTCCCCCCCCTCGCCGCATGATTGCATGTTATTTCGTGTCGCTGTCATAAGAATAACTGTGACAAAATCCCCACCGGAAAAAAAAAAAAGCAACAAGACATCACGCCAGAGGAGCCATGATGCAAACAGCCGAATCCCTGCGAGACGGTCGGCCCTGCAGCCACACAAACCACTGCATCAGTCAAATGCCTCCAACAGCTAAATCTAAGCACAACCACCCCACTTCTCCATACCCACAAACACTCACCCTCCCTAAAGAAAAAATGAAAAATGAACGATATCATATCTCTTCACAGACAGCTGCCAAAAAGATATTAATAGGATTCAATAGCAGAAGAGATTGCACACAAGAATCCTGTTGTGTGCGATTCATAAGAGGCAGACTTGTCCTCGAAGGTCAGCTCTGATGCAGTGTTACAAGGAGGAATATATAGAAATGGTAAGGAGAAAGACATTCACAGTTAGGGCATTGATCTGACACACAATTATCCAGAGTGACATACAATGAATTAGAGATAGAAAGAATGAAAGAAAGAATATGAGAGAGAGAGAGACATGGGATGACAGAGCAAACGAAGGTTGAGATGAACTTTAATGAGAGAGAGAGAGACAGACCTCAGCAGCACATCACAGCTGGGGTTTGGTTGCTTCCTGAGGCTTTCTGTCTGAGGAAAAATCTTTTTTCAAATGACTATATCAAATTAGTCAAATTTCCACAAGAAAAAATAATTTTGTACTTTGGAATAGGAGCTGATTACTGGCACCAATCTTCTCATCTAACTCGCAAAGCAAATAAGTTTCCCAAATTGTCTGACTTTTCCTTTAAGTGACTTTATTCTGATCTCTTTATATCTGTTGTATTTTGAGGCTGCTGTTTGTGATGCACTTGTCCTGTCGCTGATGTTTTGTCTACTCCTATTATAGATAGATAAAATAGTTGTAATAGAGCGCTCCAGGGATGACATATTTTTGTAGGCCAACCAGGAAGTTAGCATCTCCCTGGTTCCCTCGACAAAAATCAAAAGGGATTTTTCCATTGGGTTTTGGATTATTGTAAAAAATACACTCTGTGGCAAACAAACGTTTATGATACTTACACGTTTTCTTCAGCAAGACTGAACAAATGAACACCACTTTTATGAATTTTGAAGTGTAAATGCAATCACCACAAGTATAAAGCTAAAGTTGGGCTATAAACAAATTACACCACGGTCGCATGAACTTGAGTATAAGACTCACGGCGGACTGTAAAGAGTCGGCGTGATGATGTTTAGTAGTCTCATTTAGCCACTTGTTAGCAACCGCCTTTTTAAAAGACATATAAAGGCTTCAAAATTCCCCGAGTGGGGTATTTATTGATGTATTTTATATCGACTTCCAGACGAGGGAACCGGAAGTGCTAAAACGCTAACTCATTTCTGGGTTTTAGGATTCATTCCTGTAGCACTCTATTAGTTGTATTTTGGTATAAGATATAACTTTATTCATTGCAAGGGAGGGATTTGGCCTCTTGGAGCGGCAAACAATAACACATTGAAGACATTTTTTTAAGAGGACCTATCATTGTTATTTTCAGGTGCATACTTTTGTGTTTTGGGTTTGTACTAGAACATGTTAACATGCTTTGATGTTAAAAAAAAAAATTTTGCTGGCCCACTCTGTTGCGATTGGTCTATTGAACCAAACTCTTCGGACTCGGCTCAAGCTTAACTGCTCTAACTAGCTTTGTTTGAGGGCTCAAGCTTAACTAGCTGCTAGGCAGGTATTATGCAAATGTGTTACTTGGTGACATCACCATGTTGCAGAATAAAAGGCAGGACTTCAAGCAAGGCGTTTCAGACAATTCAGGAGCAGTGTTTCTGTGCAGGAGAGTAACTCCCTTTGGTGTGGACTTTGGACTTTGTAACTTTGCAGATCTTTTACATAGATAGGTAGGTAGTTAGAGATAATCGGTTAAAATTCTTAATAACGGTTAACGGTTAATTATTAACATCCCTAACAAAAACTATATAAAACACTAAAGGAAAGGGGAAAAAGCGCAAAAGCATAATAGGTCTTCTTAATTTCATTTTGACATTTTGGGAAATAGGCTTATTTACTATCTCGGCAAGAGTTAGATGAGAAGATTGAGATTACTCTCATGTCTGTATGGTAAATGTATGAAGCTACTGGGGTAGAGAAAATACCAGGAACACCTAACATTACATTCCAATAGCTCAAACTATGGCGACAAAACATACAATTAATTTGGCTCAAGAAACTGAAAATTGCACCTTGCATTGCATTGGAGAGGCGTTCCTGTAATTGTGTCCGCATCCTGTATATTTCTTTAGTTTAATTGTAGGTTAAATGTGATTATGTTCGACCAGATTACTATCCATTAGCACCTTGCCTCTTTTCTTAGAGAGTACAGATTGCTATAATTCTAAGTGCCCACATTTTTTTTAATTGTTGCTCTTGATTAAACAGATGCCATGTATATGAATCCTCTGAGCCCAATTTGGCATGCTGAAATGCTTTCACTCTTCGATTGGTGAATGTAATGTTTCTTTGCGGTATAGTGCTCCATTTAACTTAATCAGTGCTCAGCCTGTACATCGGGTTAATTATTATGTGTTGTAGCATTGACTCACTCGCCTTTCCCTCTGCTGATCTTTCTCAGTTAGTCCAGGTCACGTGTTCTCCTCTAAAAAGTTGAACTTTTCTCCCTGCTATAGCTGCCTATAGAGAAGCCAGGCACAGCACAGCAGCTTTTACTGCAGCAGCAGCCGCTCTCTGTTCACCTTGCTTGCACTCATTGACTTTGATGTAGAAAAAGTTGTAGAAGTCTGAGCGATGCAGAATCGTGTGAGCGAGTTCCCCAGGTGACTAGACTGTGAGGAGGAGACAAAGCTGAGGGAAGCCATTACAAGGCAGAGGTCAGGACTTGAAACTAAAGCCATCGTTATTTTGAACGTTGGGGAAAATTATGTGTTTGGAGTTTAAAGTGGCTTGCTCATCTCTTTGGCTCTTATTTGTTTAACAAAGATCAGAAGAAGGTGGCTTGTTTTGTGGGATAAAGGGGATCCTGAATAGGCCAGATTATGACTGTACAGAGAACCTATTATGATTTTGTGCTTTTTCCCCCTTTCCTTTAGTGTGTTGTATAGTTTGCATGTAAAAGGTCTGCAAAGTTACAAAGAACAAAAGTCCACGCCAAAGGGAGTTACTCTCCCCCACAGAAACACTGATCCTGAACTGCCTGAAACGCCTTGCTTTAAGTCCTGCTTTTTCTTTCGTAACGTGGTGATGTCACCAAGTAACACATTTGCATAATAGCTACCTAGCGGCTAGTTTGGCACGCCCTCAAACAAAGCAAGTTAGAGCGGAGCTGGAGAGGAGTCCGATGAGTTTGGTTCAGTTGACCAATCACAAGAGAGCAGGCCAGTTGACCAATCAGAGCAGACTGGGCTTTTCGGAAGGGGGGGTAGGAGCTCACACAGAGCGTTTCATACAGAGAGTGAAAAGAGGTGCTGCAGCACAGCCAGTATGAGAAAAATAAAGTGTTTTTTGAACATTAAAGCATGTAAACATGTTCTAGTAGAAACCCAAAATGCAAGTATGCACCTGAAAATGAGCACAATAGGTCCTCTTTAATGTGATATGTTAGGGAATAGGGAGGCAAAATTGTAGAACCAACAACAACCTTTGGCAAATGTTGAAAATAGAGTTTGTTTGTTGAGAGTCATATCTATATTAGACACACAGGGCTACTGTAGGAGGTGTGAGCCGCAGCATCAATCACCATGAACATAAAACCAAACACACACCTTCAGGTGAATCCCTGTGGCCCATCATATCCTGAAAACACTGCAGTCAGAAAACAGATCTTCACCCAAGTCTGACTGTGAGCATGACAAGGGATGTCTAACTTTGCATATAAATGAGATTTGCATCAGTTTGTTCCTGAATATAAGCATTACCTCTTTGAGTGTATTGAGTAATTGATGTATATATTTTCTGGGAAACACACACAAGTTTAACATACAGGGATATACACTTCACTTTCACTCATCATAACAACAAAGTCAATATCTGCACCAGGGCTATTTCATTCATGGTTTTATGCCATTCAGTCACTATTTAATCTGCCTGAATTTCCCTAGACTTTTATCATTTTTATGTCCATAGATAGTCAAGTGGGTAACACAAGGTGAAGTACATGCCACCCGTTATAAACCTATTTGGCCATTCTGTATGCAAAATAAAAGAAGGAATTACCACCTTGCAGTTGTACACCTCCGCCAACCACTCTAAGAAAAAAATCTGTAGAAAAACAGATAATGTGCTTGCAGAAAATTACCAGGACATTTTCTTTAAGTTTACGGACATCTTCTTCAACCCTAAAACATAAACTGCTGTAGCTTTACATTATATCCTCCGTACCTAGCTAAATAGCAGGCCCAACCTTTACACTCTGGAGGGAAAACAGAAGCTAATGCTAGCATTTGTACATTACCTATCGGTCTTTGCGCTAAGAGGCTAAAACCAAGGCTAACTCTACCTGACGTCCACTGAAGTCTAAAATATAAACATTGGTAAAAACGTAAATTACAATACCAAACTTGCGTTAGTCACAAAATGAGTCAGCAAAATATTCCTGGCATATCTGGTAACGCTAACCGTCGACAACAGCTGAACTAAACAACAAAGCAGGTTTCCAACTTAAACGATACTAAGCTAACGTTAAGTCCTTAACATAAATCATTTTGGTTAGACATTAATTGTTGATTTCTTACCACAGAAGTGTGAGAAAGGTTTCTCCAAATCTCCATATCCAAAATTTTAACTACACTTTGCACTAGCGGAGGTTCCCACAAAGCAATGCGTATTTAAAATAGGGGTAAAACGCCTGTGAAAAATCAGAAAATTCCTTCATATTAACACAGTACACTAGCCCGTATTTTTACGGACTTTCCTCAGAGTGCAGTCAAGTTGAAGTTTACATCCATGTCTGTCCAAAATGTCATCACTTCATAATTTTATCCTATTAGACATTTGTGTGACATTGTCATATTTAGCATATTAATTAAAAAAGAAATGTGTTTTATGAGGTAACAGTGACCTTTGACCACCAAAATCGAATCACTTCATCCTTGAGTCTAAGTGGGCGTCCGTGCCAAATATGAAGAAATTCGATCAAGGTGTTCCTGAGATATCACGGAAATGGGATAGATGTGAGGTCACAGTGACCTTGACCTCTGACCACTAAAATCAAATAGTTCATCCTTGAGTCCAAGTGGATGTATGTGCCAAGTTTAAAGATATTACCTCCAGACGTTCCTGAGATATCACGTTTACGAAAATGGTACAGACGGACGCACGGATGTACTGACGGACAACCCCAAAACATAATGCCAGCACAGAGGCATAAAAAAGTTAGGAGCATTCAGGGCCAGTGCTCCCTCTAACTCGACATACAGTATTGCTATTCATACCAAGAATTTCATGAATTTTATGTATAAAACAAGTATACTCACTTGCAAAGAAAGCACTTTATAATGACAAATATGAAGCATAGACTTGACCATGAGCTGACGTTAAAGCTTAAAGGAAAAAAGCTTAACAACATCATGTTAGCTTCTGGGGAAACCGGATGTCTGAAGTCATGTATACAAAGTAAACAAACCATACATACAATATAAATGCAAGAAAATGTACAGTATATGGTAAGATTCCACCACAACAAAAAAAATGGATATGCAAATAAGACCACATGGTTAGTAGAAACATTTCCCTTTTTATTCAGTTTCACTAGAAAGTGGAAAAAAAGAAAATATCAAACTCTAACTTTCCGTTCTATAAGCGCAACAGGCCGTTTGAAGTTGGAAGTCCCTATGCGCTTGATCTACCGCATGCCCTATTGAACTGTCAGTCAATAAATAAAATGGAGAGGACACTAGTGAGCAAAGCCATGCTGCTTATCCATGCTGGATAATCACGACACGGAAGAAGCAATTTGTCGAAGTATTTTGGCTTCTACACCGTAAATTGCGAAATAACCAACAAATATAAGGCTGTTTTGCCGACTTTGTAAAGAGCAGCTGCCTTACTCTACAAAGACAACAAATCTGAAGACTTGCCTGTTAGCTTGTCACCCGGGTGAGGCAGCTGACGCACCAGAAACAAGTGGAGGAACATCAACTTTTCACCACACTGGCCAGATGCATGTAATCTATCCCCAGGATCATCTGTGTGTGATGTATTCTCAGAGAGCTACACTCCCTAATTAGCATCAAATAGCACCCCATGTCCCCAAAATTCATTCATTATTAAACTCAATTGTGAATTGTGTTGAAGCAGATTGACACCTTCATTCTCTCCCCCCTACAGCTAGCAGGTAGCTAGCGCCGTAGCTAAGCTAATGATGGAAACTTCCAAGACAGATAAACAAATCAGAAGTGCCATTTCCAACGGTGTGTGTGTGTGTGTGTGTGTGTGTGTGTGTGTGTGTGTGTGTGTGAATTCTATTTCAAACCCAGTGTGATCTCATTATTGAATGTTTCATGATGAGAATTTCTCAACATGTCCATCATTTGAGGATCCGTGTGGGATTACACACTGGCCAACAGGACAGCTCCCAGTGGTGCGTATTAAATACGGTCCCCATTCAAATTTCACTCTAGTAGCAATGATAATAATGATTTAAAAAATTAAAATTAAATCATCTGTAGTGGCCTGGGTGCGTGGTACATGGGAGCAGTGATGGATTTTTTTCCCTCCTGCTGTCAGGAAACTAATGAAATATGTGATGTCTTACAGATGCTTCCATTATGTAGGACATCTTCTTTTTTCCCTCCGTTTCCCAGGTGTCAATAAGCAGTTTTCAGGCCTATGGGAGCCATCCACAGCTCTCATTAGAAGCCCAGTTGTGACCCTGCCTTAGACATGTCATCTGGAACCATGCATTACTTAAAGGGCTCATTGATTGCCAGCAGAATCACTAGGCCTCTGACAGTCAGCTAGGCGTCCGCCGACTCCAGTAGCCTACTGCTGTTCAATTCTCTCCACATCAGCGCACCAGTCGATACGGCTTTCTATCGATAGGACACTGAGGAGAGAGGAATGGGCTTCCATAAACCTCAACCACCTGCTGGTACTCACAGCTGTCAGCGTCTTCAAACATAAACAAAAAAAAAAAAACTAACAGAGTACGCTGGAAACAACAGACGCCAGCCCATAAAGACGTCAACCAGCCGTGTTTTCCATTAGCCGGAGGTGTAATTACTGGCGGGCGATTGCCCGATGGCGGTGATCGAATCAGGAATTGATCATCACCGATTGATCATCACCGATCGTGAGCAGAGGAGTGTCTCTCTTAACAAGATGAGCAACTGTTTACGTGCCTTGAACTGACTGAACCAATTAGGACTGAGTTGTCTTCGCCACCAGTCAACAATCAGTACACCTCTTTTTGAGGAATTTAAGAACACATCTTGATTTCTTTTTCCCCTTGTGTGCAACTTTGCTACGGAAGAGAAGTGGCGTGATTGCAGTGTTGTGCCTCCCTTTAAATTCGTCTTGGTTCCGAGGTGCATCTATTAAATAGGAAAAAAAAACCTGACTTGCTACGAGCGCTGTGTCTTGGTGTACACACACAGTGCAACTGATTGAAGGAGAATGCCACTGATGGAAAATGTGCCAACTGCTGAAGGAAGAAAGCAGTAGATAAAACGGGAGAGATGAATATCCCATCAGCCCCAGGCATGGGATTTAATTTTCCTCCATGAGCATTTCTACCTCAGCTTGGGAAATTGATCATTTATATTCCCACACCAGGTGGAAAAGTGGAAGGGCTTGTGTGCACACCGGTGTGTGTGTGTATGTGTCTGTGTGACTGAGAGAGGCAGAGAACGCATGAGAGCATAACTAACCACACCGAGCCCAGAACAACGATTCGCGGCGGCGATACAGTTGTTACTCCGTTAAATGATTCAGCAGTAACAGGATAAACAGAAAAACAAAACAAATATCAAACTGACAGTCGGCGGCGTAGCCGGGGAAAACCAACAGAAACTGACAGGTAGATTAACGCCGTCCCACAGGCCATTTAGCTCCAAAGAATAGCATGATCATATTAATCACGGCTCTTGATTGATAGCCACTCTTCTAGTTGACGTCTCCATCATGCATCACAAACCGCATGGTATACACGCACGTGCAATCACTCCAGCTGTAGTGCTTCAGTTTCATCACAGCATATCTCGCCTCAGCTTGCTCGTCACCTACTCGGTCTTTCTGCAAAAAAACATAATGCAGCTTTTATGTACAATACTGCAGATACACACACACATACAGCGTGTTCAATCATGTCCTTGTCAGCTTGCTGCTCATGAATAGACATCAGGTCTTGGTGGTGCTGTGCTGTGTACGGCGGCGCTGTAGGAAACAATCTCTTCAGCGACGCACGGTGACATTAAGATCACTTGACAACAACACACAAATACTCCCAAGAGGCAGAACACGAAAACATATTTGCATTGACTTGACTACTCAGCTGTAATACCTTTGAAAGCTTTAGGGCCCTGCTGGGAGGCAGAAAGGATCTGTGTAGGTTTGAGATAATGACCTTGTTTAAAACAATTTCACTGCAATGGTTGGAAAATAATTCCCATTTTGAACAGCACAAACAAGGTGTTAATATACTTGAAAAACGTGTCAGTGCAACTTTAGTAGATGTGGCCTTTTATTCTCATACTCTGAGTTGTTGGTTGTAAGAAGACGCAGCACCAAAAATTAAAGGTTTAATGAGAATGGAGGAATAGAAGACTGGAATATCTGTGTAAACAAAACAAAAAAGATATAAGACGACAGCATTAAAGGAGGAGATGCTGAGATGGAGATTAAAAGGAAAAATATGCATGCTATTTGAACATGCTATTGAATATTAATATATGTAGTAGTAGTAGTATAATGTGTGAAAAAGCTGATATCATACCATTTTAGCATGCATATGCAAAAATATGTTTGCATGAACATTGGCGAGACTTCAAACGATCATGTATGCAGATATGCAGACGTGCACTGTAAGACATAACATTATATACATAGACCAGTGGTTCTCAAACTGTGGGCTGTGCCCCGCTAGTGGGGCGCAGAGGTGCGTGTGACCGGGGTAAAACGTGATGCACAATAAATTTTTTGACGTCTGAATCTTTTTCACGGCAGAATGGTAAACAAACCAGCTCTTTATATATCCATGGTATCGATGGTGTTCATTCAGACAGACAGTCTGTAGGTTTACAGAATGGACACATATTTGACAGAGACAAACAGAAAAACAGACGATGCTTCAGAGACGAACAAGACAATGTGCTCATCTGACGGTAATTGAAAGAAAATATGACAAAGTAGGGCTGCACCGAGTAGTTTGAGGCTTCATTCAGAACGTTGATATTCTAATTATTATTATTAAACTTACAGAAACATCAGCCTACCTTCCAACTTCTCTTCCCTCCTCTCTCTCAAACATACACAGAGCGAGCAACGCGGCGCTCTGTCCGTCTCTGTATTGCCTCAGTCTTCAGTCCAAAAGTCAAAATGTATTGAAAAAAAAAAGAAATCTTAATTATTTACAAAATTCACAACTTTTTATCTAACAAAATATTCTGCTTGTGTCTATATTCTTTGTCGATGAGCCTTTCAAAAACAACAGTTTCAGTGCGGTTAAAAATTGTTTTCTCTCCCGTACACATGCTGTATTAATGGGGCGGTCTACCAGCAATCCAACAGCACCATAAATAACATCTATATAAACATAAATAATAATGAAGGCGGTGGGAGTTGAGGAGAGACCAGTGTGTATTTTATTTCTGAAAACTCTGGCAGCAGACAGTATGAGACCCAACAAATTAAGAAGACATTTAGAAACATTACATCGCAGTCACGTCAATAAAAAAAGGCTTGAAAATATTTCTTCCGCCAAAGGAAGGAATGACAGAAATAGTTTGAGAACCACTGACATAGACTGTATATCAGAAGTGGACGTAGTCACCGTGACGTCACCCACTGGTTTGTGGACTGCCGCTTTGAAGCCTCGAGTTCAGCATTTTGGCCGTCGCCATCTTGGATTTTGGTGACACTTGAGGGTGGAGTCAAGTACAACTGAACGATGAATAAGACATTTTTAGGCGACCAAAATGTTACAATTAACTTTCATGAAAGCAAAACTCCCTATGAAAGAGTTAAAGTTGTAAAACGAAAACACGGACAACTCTAAGACCAGACAACGCCGTGGTAGCGACCTGTCAATCACAAGGAAGCCACGCCCTAAATCATACCCTGCTTTATGGTCTATTTGACACTAAATGGGACCATAATTTACTAAACGAACATCATGCTGTATTGAAGAAGACTTGAAACTAGCGATTGAGACCATAAACTCATGTTTACAATGTTTACTGAGGTCATAAATCAAGTGAGAAGTCGGATCATTTTCTTAGACTTCTATACAACCAGACTTCTTTTTGCAACCAGAGGAGTCGCCCCCTGCTGGCTGTTAGAAAGAATGCAAGTTTAAGGCACTTCCACATTGGCCCGGAGGTAGCCCACTGATTCTATATACTATTTTGTAACTTACAGCAGTAGGAAACATGTACAGTTTGGTTTGGATATTTGCATCACAATCTGCTCAAACATCTAACGTCTACAGTGTATGGACATTGTTACTGTGGTAGTTATAAGATATTAATGGGAGCAGGAAGAATATGTTCAGAGGAAATGTCTCCTCAAACGGCAACGGGCCAGAGAGGAGGATCACCACTGATCTGGGTTTGGAGGAAAAAAAGATTAGAAAAACATCTCCTTTTTTTTAAGAAGCATAATTGGTCTCTGCATCTTCTGATTCCGATTCAAGTGATGCCCTCGGCGGTGGCTCCCATGAGAGAGGCTCCCGGGGAGCCGGGCTAATCAGATCGCTTCGTTCTAAATTAGACCTCCGGGGAATAAAATGCCCAAACAAACTGAAACATTAAGTGTGTTTCTCCCAACAAGGAGCGACGAGGAAGATTCCCCCTAAAGTGCTGCTGCGTTTGGACTACCTCGTCTCCAGCTCGGCTCTCTCTCATCTTGTCCTGGAAAATGTTTTTTGGTACATTTTTGTCCCCCTGTAACCCGCTTCTTTATTCCTACCTCCTTAAAATACAGTCCTGTCTTGTACAAGAACAAACAGAGCAGCTCCAGAGGTCCAGCAAAAACAGAAGACTCTCCAACCGGCTGGCTGTCATTCTGCGGCCGATACTAACTAACTGAGAAGCCACTGAGCACTGCTATCCAACCATCCCCACTCAGCCAAAAAGGTGTAATTAGCTGCTACAAATTGCAGGATCCTGTTTCTAATTATGTATGAATTTTTGCCCCCAAAAAGGGCTTACATGCTAAAGAGGGAACTTGCCGTTGTAATGCATATATTAATGATGTCCAAAAAGTTACTTGTTAGAATTTATGCAGAACTTTGCTAAGTATCTTTGCTATGTTAATCACAAGGGATTCTCGAAAACATGCAATTTGAATGAGATGTACTAATGAGAGTGAGGTGGGCCTCTGCACCGCAAAGGACCTTCAAAGACAGAATAGAGTAACAAGGCGAGCTCATGAGCTGCATTGTAGATTAATTATATATAACCTATGAAGCTAAACTTCATCTGTTGATCTTTTCGGTTTGACAAAACTGCAGTCATTCTTTTGATGCATGTGGAAACGGCAGCATTAATATCGTGTTCCCAAGTGAGAGCGGCACTGAAATTAAACTTCAGTCCTCATCAGCAATTTAATTGATGTTTTGGAGAATTCCAGCGGTATCAGCAGTAATTTACAGTATAAGCATGTAATCAAGCTTGTAATCGCTGCAGGGGACGGGGAGGTCACATGGAAATTTGCCCCCTCCAATTCTCGTAATGACCGGTCATCAAATGCTTCCAAAAGCTAAATGAAAGCTAATTTTCTCCACTCGATATTCAGGCTGTTCTCATACTGTTTTTCTCATACTGTTGAGCCACGGTCAATGACATATGCGCAGTGTAACTTGAGCTGCGGTCGTGCGTTGCTATTGATTCAATTTTTGCAGACTGTGCATGTGTTGTATCCCAATAATATGACACGATGGTGACATCCTCTCTTTTCACCCTCCTTGTTGTGAACAAGGAAGTACAAAGAGCGGCGAGCTACGCGTACGGAGAAGGTCGGGGTGGATGGGCGGGTCAAAAAACACCGGACTTTCCCCCAGGAGACGGGTGTTTGTGTCCTGTGTGAAACCAAAAGTCAACGTTGATTTGTTTGTCATATAACTTCCGTACTTAAGTAATGCCACTTCCAGAGTTATTTTAACCCAAACCACGATCTTTTCCTGAAGACACTGAACCCCTAAGTTGCCCCTAAGGATGGGTTAAATGCAGAGGTCAAATGAGGCTGCTGGTTAAAGAGTTCACACTGGGGATGTGACGGTGAGGAAAATTTCCCACCAGTTACTAAACTTGTGATAACACCGGTGTTACCGATTACACCGGACATTTTACAAGAAAAGATGAAGGTCAATATGCGTAGCGTGCTTACTTTGATCTTTACCGTCGGGTGGCTGTGTGTCTGGCCTCTCCGCTAGAGCTTTCGCTGCGGGGCCTCGGGGGTCTACCTGGCACCGCTGCGACGCGCACACCAGCTGTGACCGCTCCTTCCTCCTCGCAGCGATTAACGTTACCTCATTAACGCTACCTCATTAACGTTATGGTTCTCTTATAGCATTAGGTTTAAATCTAAAATATTGCCAAATAGGCGCGTTTGCTTTTCGCTTCGACACCAAATCCTCTGCCATCTCTCGGTCTGTCAACTCTCTCTCGTCCCGTGTGTGTGAAATAGGACTCCTGCCACTCTGAGCTGAGACTCCGGATGGAGCAGACACATTCACTTTCAGTTTGTAGCTTCCGTCGTACGATCTATCTCCGTCTATCTATTGTTATCATGCCGCTAATACGCCAAAATGAACTAAATGGGTTTTATTTCTGTTAAAAAAAAGAAAAACGACGGTGGGGGCAGTAAGTACGTAATGTAATCGGTGTGTGCCTGACCACCGTGTAACACCAGTAACATCGACTACCGCGACGAGCCTAGTTCACACTGAAAAATACTTTATTTTGTCGTTTTTACAGTGTATGGTCTCTCTAACGGCTAGGCATCCCTGCTGCCACCTTGGCACACTTTCTACAAACCTCCCAGTCCTTCAGATCTACAGCCACCAACCGCTGAGTTTCCGTGTGTAACGGAGGTCAGTACAATGCCTCGGAGGTTACAGGCTTAAACATTTGGGAAATTGGCCTTGCTGCTCCTTGCATAATTTACATCACGACCGGTGTGAGGACAGATATAGCGAGGAAGATGAAAAGGTCCGGCAGCGCTCAAAAAAAAAAAAATCCATAATCTCAAAGCTAACAGTGGTTGTCAGAGACGGCTTGAGCACCTTGATCTTCATAATACTTGCCTTTTTTTCCAGAATCAGTGGCTACGACGCTCGCTCCCCCGAGTGTTCGAGGGAAACCAGGTTTGATATGATAATTCTGCAGCTCAGCTCTCCACTCTGCCATATGCCTGACCTCTCTGTGGGGAGAGGTATGCAGCTGGCTCTTCTCACTATTAATCAGCCTGATGGGGGAGGTGGAGGGTGGTGGTTGTGGTGGTGGTGTTGGGATGGGGAGGTACTAGCTGCAGCCGGATGCTGGCCAACATTTCATTACACACACACACACAACCAACTTCTACATGTGTGAAAACAGCTGGCTCAGCATTCTCCTGTTCTCCTTCCTCACCTTCTTCCCTCCTCTGCACCTCCTTTTCTCCTCGTCTCCTTGCCTTGCTCGTCTGCCCTCATCTCCTTCCTCCTTTCATTTAAAAGCCTCGAACATCCATCACCTCTCAGCCCAAATACACTCAGCACGGAGAGCAGCGGTGAGGGCCCAGCAGGGCGAGTCCACGAAGTGGACGAAATATGAGGATATCAGGAGCAGCTAGTGTCTCCATCAATCAGCCTGCTCAGGTGAAGCCAGGTGAAAGCTCTGATCCCTGATTGATTTACCTGTTGGATCCACTTCAGTCATGAAGGAGAGATGGAGATGAAGGAGACTAGACAGTCTAAAGAGAGCGGTATAAACCTTGAGGAAACTGAGATATGGATTGTGCCGAGATGACTCACACACAATATCAGGCATATAAGAATAGAATCAGTAAATATAGAGGAGAAGCATAAATGAAAATAGATGCACAGAGGAGAAAAGGTATCAAATAGCATAAAGTGGACATAAATCAGTGAATAAAAGAATGACAAAACCACCAAAAAAGATAATTTTCTTTAAAATCCCGGCTCATCTGAATATTGATTTATGTATACAAGGATGGTGTCCAATAACAGAAGCTGTCAAACAAAGATTTACTGATTCCAATGTCGGCAATTCTTCTGCGAGCTAATAAGGATCAACTGAGCTTCAGAATTATATATATATATATATATACAATTATGTATAGGATATACAGTAATGAGTGTCCAAGAATAGCGTATAAGGCAGAGTAATGTTGAAATCCCATATAAATCCTAAAGGAGCAGGTCTCACTTTGTTGTTGCTAACAGCTAATAGTAGACTGTACTCTGAAAGCACACTAATCAGGGTAAGTATTGCTATCCTCTGCAGTGATATCCATGTAATATTTCTGTTTATACCTAAACTCAACTGCACAGTACATAATAGAACAATAAGTTGGCTTCTCCAACAATACACTGTTTTACTAGAGAGATGCATGATGATTAGCCGCCAGCCATGTTGGACACCAACAGCTCAAAGCTACAGTACAAGTGCGTTATACAAACAAGGTTACCCCATTGCTAGCCTTGTAGCCACATCATTTAAATAGCCTAAATTCGCTACTTTTGGTAGTGGTTGATTGATGCATATTTTTGTGGGCCGGGCGGTGCAGATAGGCTCTTATAACGGGTCGGGTGGGTGCAGGTTATACAAAACCCTGACCCGCGCATCACTACTGGAACACCTTTAACCAGGGTCTGAAATTAACTTTTTTCACTGCCTGCCACTGTGGCAGACAAGTATTTTTTGCCACTCAGAAATTTTATATGCCACTGTTGAAATCAATGCGCTAAATGAAGGAATAACATTTTAGATCTGATTTCATTCAATGTTCGATATATTTTACATAAAAAACATTATATGCAAGGTAAATTATTACAGTGTTCGAACTCAATTTTACGAGATTACATTTGAACACATCATGATAACGTTGTAATTTACCTTCACCCAATAGTCATTTTACTGAGCAGAGTTTGAACACCTCATAATTGTAACTCCATGGCACCTTCGTTAACGCTAGAAGCTCCGTTATTTATCCAAGCAGGACTGTGCTGCCCACCTGCTAACAGGTAACGTTACTAACTCTCCTCCTGTTGATTCCAACTCATACAGTGTCACATTATCAGGGAAAAAACAGGGTGCGTCCCTCAGGTTTAGTAGCGCCGTGCTTTTGAGCGCTTTTTTTCTCTCCGCTGTCTCTCCGGTCCCAAACAAACTGAAACATGATACAGCTTGCGTATGCGTCATTGTGCATGCGTAACTGTCCGAAAACATCAGTAAGAGGAATCAATAGTCACAGAGGCATGAGATGCCAAGGAATCGGACAGCTACGGTTCTCTATTCCCATCACTAGCATTTTCCCTGCCTTCCAAAGTGGCGGATGTCCTGCTGATTTCACGCGCCACTGCCAACAATTTACCCATATTTGGCGGGTGCTAATTTCAGACCCTGTCTTTAACTATCATGGAATAATGCATGAACACTCCCAATATAACCACTTAAATAAAGATTGTCCTGTTCCATTCTGCCAACATGGTGTGAATGCTCTTGTTGCTGTTTTACGTGCTGTGTAACTTCACAATCTGGCACTGGGACTATCTATATAGGTATCCTGGTGGATTAGCGACTATCTGTCGTCTCTTCTTGTTACAGACTGGAACAGTCATGTTTATTTGTGCCATTTCCCGTTTATGTTGGTCCCAGTCAGACCATAAAAGCTGGTTTAACATGTCACCACCTTGATAGTGTATTATGGGCATGTTTAAGCTAGTCTTGTATTATCAACGTTGTCATTTGTCACCAGCTAGTCATCTTGTTATGTCTGAATATCTGTACACAGGCAATACTCCAGAGGCCGCCCGTGAATAGGCAGGGTAGCTATAAAGCAGCTGCGCAGCCTCCATATGGATGAAAGAGAAATGCGGAACAACAGGGATATCAGTGCAGAGAATGAGAAGCTCTGTTTCAAAATGATTGAAATTTAACAGAAATTGTCATGTAAAGTCCCTCGCTGTGTGTTTCTGTTTTGCTTAATCAAGCTTCCTTACAGCCACATGAGGCTCGGTGCTATAGCTGACAGCATCAAAATGGACTCAGCTAACTCTTCAGTACATATCGTTCAGACGGACTGACAGAGACAAGGGACAGAGGGACAGTGCTTTTGGATGTGTTCCACAGGCGTTATGAAAAAGCTCCCCTGTGTTTTACTATTGGAAATATTTGCTTTGGGAAGGTCTCTTTTAACGGGAGGACACAGCGTCAGCCTCGGGGCACAGTATGATGACAAACAGATGGTCTGCTGTGATTTGTGTCTTGGTTGCTGGTGTGGAGGTGCCGTAGCTTTGTTCTGGATAGCAGGTGATAGCAACACACTGTGGTGATGTTAGTACGCTGCGTTGGTTGTTTCTTACAAATCGTGTGTCATATTTTTCATGTTGTTACGCATGACTTTTTACATTTATTTTGCGACGGAGGGGTTTGCTAAAAGGCCCTGAAAACGCTCAGCTTTTTATTATGAATGATGGGATCCTAGATGAACACTATTTTCTGCCAACAGTTTTGGTTATTTCACATCTCATCTCACATGTCTGAACACTTTTGCACGGTTTCCATGGCAGGATTGTCCAACCAGCGGGCTGCTAACCTACAATACAAATGCTTCCTCTGTTTCTTTGCTGTTTACGCTTGGCGCTGCTTTGTCTCATTTCTGTCGCCTTACATTCAAAACGTGTGTTACCATGGTTCCGTTTGCTCTTGCGTCAGATTTTAAAGAAACCACACAGACGGCACCCGGGTATCTGAAGCAAAATCACCTCCGCGAATGTCATCTCCTATAAGGTGGCACGTGGCCGTGGAGGAATCCAAGAGAAGAGCATTGCAGAGCGTCCGGACATGGTTAGGATTCCTCTCAGGGAATGAGATATGAAATATTAACCTTGTTTTCCGTCCTAATTGGCTGAAGCTTCTGAGAAGGTGAGAGGTGAGGTTGAGAAAGCACTTTGAACACGGCGAGGAAGAAAATAGCAGGCGACATTCCTCATTAGCTCAGAGGGTGCGCTTACGGTAGGACGCTTCGACTGAATATGAGAGGTCACACTTAATGAAATTTTGTTTTTTTCTGGCAGTTCCCGCTCTTCATTCATTAGGCTGCTGCAGATATTTCAGCATCAATAGCCTCCTGTGCCTCCTGTGTCTGGGGACAGGCCTACTAACCTAGAGAAATAAACTCCAAGAACACAATACGAAGATACTGACATCATATGAAACTAGAAAAACCTAAGGAATGCATTAGTACCAACCAAGTCATGCTAGCTTGTCACCAAGGAGGCTAAATAACGCTCCAAACGTATGCTAAATTTTGGCGAGGCAAAACTGGCATGGCCATTTTCAAAGGGGTCCCTTGACCTCTGACCTCAAGATATGTGAATGAAAATGGGTTCTAAGGGGACCCACGAGTCTCCCCTTTACAGACATGCCCACTTTATGATAATCACATGCAGTTTTGGTGCAATTATAGTCAAATCAGCACACTGACACACTGACAGTTGTTGTTGCCTGTTGGGCTTGAGTTTACCATGTTATGATTTGAGCATATTTTTATGCTCAATGCAGTACCTGTGAGGGTTTCTGGACAATATTTGTCATTGTTTTGTGTTGTTAATTGATTTCCATTAATAAATATATACATACATTTGCGTAAAGCAAGCATATTTGCCCACTCCCATGTTGATAAGAGTATTAAATACTTGACAAATCTCCCTTTAAGGTACATTTTGAACAGCGAAAAAGTGTGATTAATTTGCGATTAATCGTGATTAACCATGGACTGGACTTTTAATAGATTGACAGCCCTAATAATAAAGTAAAGGTACTGTATTGGATGATGAGATTGCGTGCCTTTTCCTCTGCTACTGTGTTTCACATTAGATAAAATGGAACTGATATTCATTGAGTACAAGTGTTGTGATTCCCTCTGAACTTTCTCAACTGAATTTTGCTAAAATATTTATTCATAAGTGAAACAGTTCGAGAACAAGGCCACACTTGTCACTCTTCAACATTTACTTTCTTTCTGTGAACACAAACCCACACACACAAACTTTGAGAGTAAACACAACGCCCACTTGCACTCGGTTCATTAATTTAATTCCTTGCTCTGCATCCAGATTTAGTTTTTGTACTGCTCTCCTTTGTGTTGACTTTAAATATCTTTTGGTACATCGTCTTTATTTCTATTTCATTTTGAGGAGGTTTATAAGCCTCTTGAGGTTTTCTATATCTAACTTCACTTTTCACTTTTTAGGTTTTAAATTAAGCTATGACTAAAAGTTTCTCTTTAGATTTTAAGATGGCACCTTTTGTGTTACAGTACAGCAGGAACTCCATTGTCTGTCAGCAAACACCTTGACTTTAAGAAACAATATAATTGACATAGATGTAAAAATTTAAGGTAAATAAGGGCTCAAAGCCTGAACCTTTAATTGAATCCCTCCTCTTTCTCCAGGCAAAAACCTCCGCCTCGGCAGCACCATTTATTTATTGTCCTTCACATCGTGAATTATTACAGGAGGGGAAGAAGGGAGCCATTAATTAGACAGGGATGTAAGATGTCTCAATGCCAGCCATTTGTCTTGCAAGTGATTACTTAGAGAAAAGCTTTTTTTCTTTGATATGTGGCTGAAAGCCACAGTATTCCCAGGGACTTTTACAGGAATGAAGATAAAGGGAGGGCATCATTCAAAAACAGACAAACCTAAAGGTCAAGACTGGTTTACACACAGGGACCATTGACCACCTATCATCAACAAAAACTCAGTGTTACAACAGTTAGCACAAAGCAAGCACATCTTACAAAAAGTTATTTCTAATTTTCTGTGCATTTTCCTACAAATGTCCACCAACACATGTCAATTTCTGCATGTTACATTCATACAATCTTTTCAAAATAAACTTCAAAATGACTTCACAGGAAACAACTTGGTTAGGTTTAGGAAAAGATCATAGTTTGGGTTAAAATAAATACAGAAGTGGCATTACTGAAGGACCGAAGTTACGTGACAAATGAATCAACTTTGACTTCTGGTTTCACACGGGACATTTGATTTCGTGGGATAAATACAAATTACAGTGCATCACTTATAGCAGGTATAGCTACGAACGTTGTATGAGAACAGCCTGCAATTAGTTGGCATCAAGTATTAATTCAGATAGTAATATAAACACATTTGAGTCGCACTTCATGTCACAGCAAGACCACTGATCTAGTCTGATTCTGTACAGAAAGACTGCTGGAGTCAGTCTTATAGTGTCTTTTAATGGAATTGATCGAATGGTAGTATGATAACATTCTTCCACATCTTTGCTGAGGATCCACTGGAATCCCTCTCGTCTTACAAACTCTTCAAATAAAAGACACACTACTGGCCTATGGACTGTATTTTAAGCCGTTGATCATAATCATAATGATGAATTAGTCGGTTAATGCGTTCACAGGAATAAATCTCTTTTTGTTTCTTATTTCTTATGGGTGAGTAAATAATATTTCACCTGTTTTATAACAACTGCAAATTCACACAATAGCGATCAGCTGAACAACAATCAATACAAAAGTTTGAAAAGTTCCTTACTTTGGGCAGTTTGGCATCCACTTACTTCTCTGGGAAGACTGCCAGGGTGTAGTAAGATTACAAAGACACAAGGAAAAATCTAAAGAACAAAAAAAAACAATAATGCAATGGAGCAATGAGCAATCATGAACTTTTTTTAAAACAACTTTTTTCTCTGATTATGAAGTAAAGTTGCAACTTCTGCCACAGTGAACTAAAAGTTGAAATCAACTACAGACTTGACACAACAGTGTCAGTGTAATCAAACTAACCTGATCATGGCTATTTGTAACTTTGAGAGTGCTGTCGCTCGCAGCCTACAGACCCCTTTTCGCGTCGACGTCACGATTACGTCACAGTGTTAGCTGGAGGCAAAACAAAGGAAAGACTGGAGGCAAACCCTAGCAATGGTTACACATCGAAAATGTCATCTTGTTTTGTTGTTGGGTTCCAGAATCGAGATATCACAGACATTTTAGATGATAAACTGTGAGGCTCTAGCAAGCTACAATATCAGCGAAGCGTTCCAGAGATGGAGAGTAAATGTTGCTAATATTTAGCCAATGGCTCACGGCTGCGGTTAGTAGAAGGCTAAACTATTAGCAACCCTTTCTCTCCATCCATCACTTCACCAATATTGTAGGACTCTCTTTTTGATTGACTTTACTGAAGGATAGTTAACTATAGGCATCCAAAGATTTATATGCCCTCAATTGATCTTCACAGCGCTGTCGTTGGCCACCAGCACCCTGGTCAGAAGGCCGGCTACTTAGCTAACTTAGTTTGTAAATTCCGCAATGATGTCACGCAACACAGAAATGAGCCGAACAAAGTTGTCACTTATTTGGCGATAGCACTGTGCTTTCCTATGCTGTCACAAAAGTGTGTGGATGAAGCATTAAGTTGTTAAATTTACTCGCAACCCTGGAGAGTGCAGTGACAGTGTATATTGAGAGAAACTCGTATTTTCTTCAGCCATTGTTAAAAAAACAAGCCAACAATACTTGCTACCCAGCATTAACTAAGGTGTTCAGAGAAATTGTCTGCCTCCACTCAACACGTCGCCCCATAAAGTACGTCATCGTGTTTACCAACGGAAACAGATCTCCTCACCAAATACTCTCAAGTATCCAATGAGAGCAAATACTAACAAATGTGAGCTCTCTGATCATGTGCATAATATTATCAACAGTGCAGCTATCATTTCTACACTGTCCACACAATGTGGGTGTAAAAACACCCTCAAATCATAGCTGGAAGTCAACACTTTAATCTGGAAATGATGGTTTTGTTTCAAATGTTTCTAAGTCTGTGTATCCAAGTTTGTGTGTTCATGTATAAACCCCCACTGCCTGCCTGGAATTAGAACATGGGCATGGCTACAGAGCAGGGAAGTTATAAGCATACTAATCCTTTCAGAAACATGGGTATTGCTTTCGCATACAAGCATGATGTGTAGAAGACAATAAGGCGATGAGAGGCAATGCAGAGTTGGCTGTATTGTGTGTTTGGTATTTAGGACACTAGCCAGTCAGCCAAGCTCAATGTGCTTGATTTTTCTAGTTCAAAACTGCTGAAATTATTTTAACTAATAAATCACAGATTCATTAATAAATGCCATTATTATTACTGCTCCCTGTGTCGATGTCTATGTCTGTCTCTCTCATTCTGTCTCTACCTTTCTTCTCTATCCCAGTCTCTCTCCATCTGTATCTCTCTCCCTCTGGTTGCTGTATTGCTATCAGCACCAAGTCAGAAATGTTCCCGTTATTGATGCACACCAATGCACAGCCTCTGACAGGAGCAGACAGCATGAAAAGAGAAGCTGCTGAAATAAATACATATGTAATGAGGGAAAAGGGGCCGCCAAATGGCTTGCCAATTTGTGTTTGTCAAAGGCTGAGGCTGGGGTTGCATTGACTTACAGATCTATAATGGAGCCACTTCTTATGTCATTTAGAGGGGTCTACACAAGGCATCACACGTTCCCACCAGCGCAGTCTCTTTGGAGAGGTACTAGATTAGCGAGGTGCCCAGTTTTCTTCATTATAGAAAATTGTTTTGTCCAAAGGAGACTTGAAGTCACTCCGGCTGTCTTCGCAGGGGAAATTGCATGCCATTTCTGCCGACGGCTTTGCAAAGGTAAGAGATACAAGCTGGAGCTGCCAAGTTGAGCATTTCAACAGCAATTTCTGTCGCACGGAAAAGTAAAGTAACTGCACTCACACTAAGCTATTAAATTCTCCTGCGATTTTCAGGATGATTGCAGAGCATTACAGCCACAAATGTCCAGAAATATGGTTACAGCTTTATCTCAGTAGGTCTTGGTCACAGTGTGGTTGCACCCAGGAGGGAAAAAAAAGAAAAAAAGAAAGCACCATGGTTGTGTGTGCTTTATTTCATTCATCTTTCACATCCAAACATTAGTCGAAATATAGTCTCACATCTCCACAGCGCTGTGTCAGCGCTAAAGAAAGTTCTGGCTGCATCCCATTATCATTCTGGTATAGGAGAAAAACACTGTGGCTTGTTTGCATTTCTTTAAACCGATCACAATTGTCTTGGGCAGCGCTAAGCACAGGATGCAGCGATGGTGCCATTGCAAAACAAAGATAGCGGAAGGGGAGGAGAATGCCGACTAGTGTCCCCATTTGGCCAATAATTGCGTTATGATTACAAAGACGCAAAGGACGCAGAGCTCTTCAAGAGAGATCAAGGAGGCAGTGGGATGCAACCAGGAGGAGGCTACGATGACAGACCTTTTGCCACACTTTTGAGCGTTTCTATTTGTAATTGTATATACATGTTTGCCTTTAGACGTGGCCCAATGACACATCTTACAAGCTAGTTCATTGGGACTTGTGATAAAGCATAAATCTCACCTTTGTGTCACTTGTCAAAGTTTGTTTTGGAGTGTATAATGGGCTCATTGTTGCCCCTTGTTGCCCTACACACACTGCAACCATCAAGTACCAGCGGGTGTTTTCAGGCCTCCAGCTTGGGGGCTGTAATGAACCCATTATGGTCTCGGACAAGCAACACAGAGGTGAAATTTATGCTTTATCGAAAGTGTTTTCAGAGGATGACTAACTGGTTGGTTTGGCAGAGCAGCATACAGTCTATTAAGCATTTCTATGAGACTGAAATGGGTCTGGTTCATTACAAGCATGTCTAACCTCAGTTCCTGAAGCAGATGCTGATGCTCTGATGTCACAGTAATTCAAGGAAGCTAAAGTATACTTACAAGTTTTACTTTACACAACTAACTAAAAAGGTGTGATGATGTTTGATCCGATTTTTATACTGGTGTAAAACCATTTTGTTCAGTGTTGCCTTGTTGAGAATGTAGGACAGGACCAGCACTGCTCCCTCTCCAGAGATACAGTGAAGAGGGTTGGTCAAAGAACTGTTGTTTTCTTCTCTGTCAGAGTTATTATTTCCTCTTTGCTGAAAAGTTAGTTATGTAAGCTATTAAAATCTGTGAGCAGAGCTCTTTCTGTTTGAGTGACAGAGAAATTCAAACAAATGGGTAAATGAGTGCTATTTAAACAAAAGCAAAGCACATAGTTGTTCATGTTTGATGCGTTAACTGACACAAATGGTGAATACAAACAAACTCAAAGCTTTGTTTTTCACACGTTTATTCCTGGAGTCTGTCAGATAATCAACCGCAGAAAACTTTTGAACAGCTTTTCCATACTCCCATCAGTTGGGAGAAGGGTCTGAAATGAGCACCTGCCACCCGCCAAATGCGGGTAAATTGTTGGCAGTGGCGGGTGAAATCGGCAGGCCATCCGCCACATTGGCAGGCAGGGAAAACGCTAGAGATGGGAATAGAGAATCAGTTCCTGTTGAGAACCGGTTCCTAGTTGTCCGATTCCTTGGTATCTCATGCCTGCCTCCGTGACTATCGATTCCTCTTATTAATGCTTTCCGACAGTTACGCACGCTGTATCATGTTTCAGTTTGTTTGGGACCGGAGTTATGTCGGAGAGGGGAAAAAAAGCGCTCAAAAGCATGGCGCTACTAAACCTGAGGGGTGCACCCTGTTTTTTCCCTGATAATGCAACACTGTAAACAACAAACTTGTGTTGAAATCAGCAGGAGGAGAGTTAGTAACGTTACCTGTTTGCAGCCGGCGGGCAGCTCAGTCCTGCTTGACTAAATAACGGAGCTATTAACGTTACCGGAGGTGCCATTCAGTTACATTATGGTACATTCAGTAAAAAAGAGTATTGGGCGAAGGTAAATTACAACGTTATCATGATGTGTTCAAATGTAATCTCATAAAATGTAGTTTTTGGCGAGAAACTTGAATAAATCCAGTTGTTTGAAGAAGATGTTTTCCCATCGATATAAAATAGATATTAGAGAGGGAATTATAATCCCTTCCTAACACTAGCGCTAAACAGCTTATAATACATCATTAAAGCTACTAATGCAAAGATATATATTAAATTGCAAATATTTAAATAATCATAATCACTTGAATTGTGCTTTTATGCAAATAACCACTATAGATGACAATAACAAAGTACAGTACTGTGTACAGTACCCTCCCACCCTCCAAAATAGGGCTCTCCCGGAAGCAACGGTGTAATTCAAACACTGGAATTTACCATGCATACGGTGTTTTTTATGTAAAATATACAGTATATCGGACATTGAATGACATCAGATCTAAAATGTTATTCCTTCATTTATTTAGCGCATAGTTTTCAAAAGTGGCAGACAAAACAAATACTTGCCTGCCACATTGAAACGCAGTGGAAAAAGTTAATTTCAGACCCTGGTTGGGAAGCAAGAAACCATATAGTCTCTATGTACTTTATGTAATAGTAAAAAAACAAAAGCAAGACATTACAGCAAACAATTCACTTGTTACCACAGCTACATTAATGGATCTGTCAACACAATGCTAACATGCCATGGTATACAGGATATTGTGTTGCAACCTTGTCCGTACATTAGTTACAGTGGATTTGTATTAAACAATACCACAGTGGTGGTAGGTTTGTTTTTTTTACATTACTTTCCATTAGGCAATCGACAGAAATAGACCACTATTGAAAACTGTACTACTTTACCATTCAGCCCTGTTTCCACAACACAACACGTCTCACATCTGAGTGAAAGACATGTTGCTGTACATGGGAGACGGCTGTGATCATGTTTACTGCTGGGATTAATTCAGCTGTGAAAATTGTGGCGTGACTGTTTCCTTCACACAATTTCCTCACAGATTCCATTCACGCCGTGTTATCATGGCCATTGGCCAATGTCAAACCCCTCTTGAGCCTTTATATTCCAGGCAAGCCTTACAATTATTTCTTGAATTTCATACAGCTCAATCGGACTATTCACAAGCAACTATTTGAGCAGAGAAAACAGAGTTAAAGCATTGGTTTTTTTCAACCCATTTCTCTTGACAATGAAGCCAAAATGCAGCTTTTCAAAATGACATATTGAATATGACAATTGCTACAACCGTACATTATCAAATACTTTCTCTAAATCACACACTTTTGTTGATGCATGCACAGCAATACACACATTGAGCCTTGAAACGGAAGATTTCCCATTAGCTTCCTCTACCACAATAATCACTGAGGTTTTTTTCTCCCCTGAATTCATTCAGCAGCGGTGAGCCAAGACGAGTAAGCAAATTACCAGCACTGCCAGAGGAAAGAGGAAATGAACATAAAACTATAAGTCTGCCTAATTTCCCTCTAAAACAAAAATAACAGTAATTGAAATGCAAAAAGATATTGCTTTTATTATGATAAATTATCCAAAGAAAATGGTTTTAGGATTTGTGCTACTGTTGTAGTTCGGATCAGAACTGAGACAGATGAGGAACGAGAGCTGAAATTACCTAAAAGTGCCTCCATAACCAAAAGTAAAAGTGGATTAAACAGTGTGTTAGTCTGCTTGTACATAAGCTGCAAACATTAGCAACCCAGCTAACTAGCTTACAGTAACGACCTAACTGAGCGTTATAAGGAGCATTTCATACTTTGTGACATTAAAAGGTTACGTTTTAAAATGCCCTGTTCTCAATGAGGACGTATTTCCCCACTGTGTGAAAGCTGCTATATCAGAGTTTAACGTTAGCAGCTCTGTCCTGCTTTTTATTAGATTTGGGGAAGTTTACACTCTTGCTAGCGTCATGCTCACCAAACATTGGTTAGTACTCGCCCTTGAAGCCTTAAAAGTGAAACATACTGTTTGAAAACACAAACAATAAAGCATAAATCTAACCTGTCGTCTTGTTTGTCTAAGTATGTTAGCAAAAGCGCTTTTAGAACAAAATAATAGTGTAATCTAATATATCTATCTATCCTCAGTCTTATGTAGTCATCAAGTGTATATTCTCATTTTAAAATGTCTAGGGCTGCAACTAATTTTATTTTATTTTGATAACTGATTAAGATGTTGATTATTATTTCAATTAATAAATTATTAATCTGGTAAATCGGGTTTTCTTTAAAAATCAAAATGTATTCCTAATCTTCTTGTACAACACTTTTACTTCCATTAATAAATGAAATTAAATAAATTGACATTGGGGATGCAGCCATTCACTGAGAACAAATGTAACTAATATTATAGTCTCTTATTTTTATTATTCTAAGCCTAATTGTTTCTGATTTTTATTCCACTTTTAAGCATCTAAGTTACTGTCTTTTTATTTTATACAATAATTGTGTATTTGTCCTTGTTTAAATATTTGTTTTGTAAAAGCAATCTGAGCTGCATCTCTTGTGTGAAAAGCTCTCTATAAATAAAGTTGATTATGTTTGATCAGATATTGCTCAAGCTTCTGTTGTAAAGAAATAAAGGATTCGCTTTAGAGCGTCTCCGACTAATAGGAACAGCATATTAAAAAAAACTCCATACCATTACGTTATCCTCCAGTGTCGCTCCAACCTAATTTCAGCTAATTAGCATTAGCTAAATCTGCCAACTCCAGGAGATTTGTACAAACGCACAATTACAGATTAATTTAAAAACAAAGCTAAGGGACAGATAAACCTTCTGTCTGCTTTCTCGCCGTTTTGTAATGGATCAATGTAGCCGAGCTCTAGCAAGCGTTAGCTTTGAAATAGCTTCATCAGGAGCCCAGTTACATTAAAAAAACAGACCGAAGGGAATTTCTGTCTGGGACGTTTTTTTTTTTTTTTTTAAATTAAACTGTAATGGTGCGTTTGGTTCTGTACTTTTCTCCACTGTATCGTTAGTCTCTGCCTCCCCCGCTTTTCAAATGCTTACTCCAAAGACGAAGGAGACACGACATCATTCCCTGTAATTCGTCACGTGAGCCACATACCTGTGGTACGGCATTTGCTGGCACGGAGACATAGCGCGGGCTTTGACATCAAAAGCCTACCGTTTCAAAAGTTACTAAGAATTTAGATTGATAAATTTGTTATCATTATAAACTGCATATGTGTTGTGTGAGAATGCAAAGTTTGACAGGCGTAGCAACAGTAACAGAAGGTAGGGGGCCTTAGCGAAGGGTCAGCTAACTGCAGTCTCATTAGGAGGCCTTCCTGTGTCATCAGCCTGATGTTTGTGACAACAGTGTTCATTTATTTTGCAACAGGGACCTGCACGCTCTCTCTCAAAGCTTATTTTTGTTGAAGCTGTCAATATTCACAGCTGATGGAAAGTGCCTCTCAGAAACGCCTCTCACAGGCTCGGTACAAATGAGCTGATGCTGGAGTTGCCAGGGCAACAGGCACCATGATCCCTGATTGACGAACCACAATCGCAACCCAAACATCAGGAAGTAGCTGGTGCTGCATACGCAAACCCGCAAAGAAATCCACGCTCCTCCACTTATCTGCCTCCAGCTGCTGCACATCCCGAGCATCCAAATTGCGTGTTGTTTTTGGAGCAAATGGTAATTTCTCAGAGTAAATACAGTGAAGCAGCAGTGTGTATTTTTAGCTCGTAGATAATCAGTCAGTCAGAGATGCATTATACAGTTTTACGCTGCAGCACAGTCCGTCTGGAGATTTGACTGTGCATGGTTTACAAACAGCCTGCACTTTGCTTCAGTGGAGAGCGAATCGGATCCCTGTGGACAGAGCGAAAGAAGAATCACGCACACACCAAGTTCATATTTTAGGCTGTGCAGGAGTACCTTACATGATTTTTTTTTTTTTCCCCTTTCTGCAAGCTGGAAGGCAAGAAAAATAGAAAACCCCCGGCAGCATTTCCTGCTGACGGTATTACTAGGCCTACTCCCCCCTGCTCTCTCACACTCGCTCTCTGTCTGTCTGATTATCTCTCACTCTTCCTTTCTCTCTCTCTCTCCTCTTCTCTGTCTCTTCTGACATCAGAGAAGCGTTGCAGCTTTACCAGAAAGCCATGTCATAATGTACACTGACTGGATCTCACGCCAGCACCCTCATCACTCCAAAAGCCCTTGTCAACACACATGCACACACGTAACCACACACGCTTCATACCGCCTCCCTTTTACCCCAGTGTTGTCGTGCTATCCATCTTGTACAGGAGCACATAGAGTGCAGTAGAGGGGGCATTACAGGAGATCTGGGACAAAACTGTCTCCATTCATTCCCTCAGCAGGGCTGTAAAGCCCCGGACGCCGGTTAGAGTCCCTGCCTTCCTCTCTGCACGTCTCCCTCCTCGTCTATCTTTTCCCTCCTCGTCTATCTCCCTTTCTGGCAAAGCCGGTGCATTGCGTGAGCAACCTCGTAACTCCGCCGCAACACTAATGGCAGCGGAGGCCTTTATCTGGCAGGGGAACAGGATCTCATCTACAGAGTTGCCCCCGGCTACGGCACACACAGAGACATACATTAAGCCTCACCAATACACTCCGAGAGGAAGGGAAATAGAATTCAATTTCAAAAGTAGCTCGCAGAGAGACAACAGGGGAGGGTATTGTCTGTGCCTTTGTTTTGCTTCTCCTCCTGCCTTGTTATGCAGCACCTCGAACATCAAAATTAATAAGAAAACATGATTTGCATTACGGTGGTCAGTCACTGAAAAACAAAATAAGTTTGTTGATGATGAGCAGAGACACAGCCCAGCGTCAGCATGTACAACACACAGCAATGTGTCACAAGTTCCATTCGAATTTAGACATGCCGGGCTAAAATGATTGGCTCTTTAATTAATTGCATTATCATCAGCAAACACAGTGATTTTCTCCCAGCCGTGAAAGCTCCTGAGAGAAGACAGATATAATGTAGCTGAGGCCACTCCACTCAGCCACTGCAGGAGGAAATCAACAGGCGCGGGGCTGCCACATAGTCACAGTGCCCCCTACTGGCCGACGCGGCATCGACACCCTGAAGGAGCATTACCCTTGGCACTGCATCCAGCAGCAAAAAGCCAAGGGCTGGGCATTTGTGCACGCAGCCATGGGACACTCGTAGCATCCCTTCAGAAAAGGATTTTCTGCCAAATGTTTGGCAGTCTGCGCGGTGCTCATGCATACTCAATTTCAGGGTTGCATTCGATATAAAACAGCTTTACATGATAGTGGGATGTGACTGTGGTAGCATTGAGATGGAAAATAGTCAGCCTTCCATGTAAAGCATTTGTGGGCTGCCGGGAGGGGGGGGGGCTCAGAAATAGAGTGAGAGAGCACGTCTACGTCTGCGCCACAAAAGGTTCAGAGGTTTACAATACATGGACTGATCTGGGTGTTGTACAAGCGTTGTCCACAAGACTGAAGCTACAGATTTATGTTTTACTCTACATCTCAGTTTGATCAAAATGAGTGAAATTTTAACTCGACAAGATCCAAATTATTGCGTTTTAGGAAGAGAATTAACCCTTTAAAAATAGGACTTACATGTTATTTTCAGTCCTTATGCTGAGAAGCAGAGAGATAGACTCTGCTGGCAGGTTCTTCTGGAGACAAATGGTGAAGCTGATCCATAGACACTGAATAATGGAAGAACTGCAAGGACACTGTGTGTTAGCAGCTGTGATATTTTACTGGGATATCGGGACATTTTGTGACTCGCAGCTGGAAGCTACTGCCACAGAAAACTTGGTTGGACTGGATGTCTCAAACTAAAACTTGGTGAGGCAACAAGTCTGTTAGGAATTCAGTGTCAATTGCAGAATAAATTAATGTATTTATGCTCTGATCTCCAGAGGAAAATGTTTACACTTATGGATCATGACTTATCTGTTTGAAAGCATTAGAATAGAACAATCAGATTCAAAGTGAATGTTTTCCTTTAACCTCTGCCTCACAGGCTCTGTGTCGAATACAGCGACTGTCCACATTAATACTACTCGAAACAGGCATGCCAGACACAGACTTGTTGTGCTAAAGCGATGCAGTTTGTTGGGCAACAGCAGCGGCAGAATGGGCATATGGTTGAACTGGGCAGAGCATATGTCCCCCAGTATTCATGCTCGAGTCTATCTCCACAAACATGACAGACCCAGGCCAACATCCCCGGGCAAACAGTCTGCTCCTTGCTTCTTTCAGACAACTCCCAAGTGTTAAGAGTGTGCATTGCAATAACAGCCGACGGAGTGAGAATACCGCACTAGTACAAATGCTAGAAACACAAAGCTTACTGGGGATTACATGAGCTAAAATGTAACATGGAATAACTAGAATTACGCAGTTGTATGCCTCCGCCAATCAGTCAAGTTGCAGTTTACATCCATGTCAGTCCAAAATGTCGTCACTTCGTCATTTTATCCTGTTAGATATTTGTGTGAAATTGTGATAACTAGCATATGGATTCTTGAATTATGGCCAAAACGTGTTTTGTGAGGTCACAAAGACATTTGACTAGGGATGAACACTCATGAACACTCCATTATGCATAATGTCCATCTAACATTACTCACCACAATAGCTGGTGTTGCTGCAGAGCTGTTTTACTATAACATCCTCCTATGTTCTTAATATATTCAGTACTTGGCCTGTAGGGAACATATTTTGAATTGCCGTTAAGCACACATTGATCTTTACAGGTAAAGAGCAATCTCTGGTGTCCACTTATGAGGGAAGAGCTCACATCGCCCATCTGTTCTCTACAGGCTAAAAGCATATAGAAGATATATTAGAAATATGTATATTTAGTATACCAGCTACATTATATATTAGATATATTAGAGAGATGTCTTCACTACTAAGGCTGAAGGAAAAGCTAGGCCCACGAGGGACTTTTTCTTTCTGCATTGACGACTTTTATTCACATGCAAGATGTCTTTTATTAATTATAATAGAACAAATGAAAGAAAGAACATTTAAACAGCTTGATAATTTTGAATTTGAGAAAAGAAAAGAGCAAGGGATAGAGAGACGTGATGTGATGAAAGTTGATTTAATGAGCCACCAGAGGTCATTAAGATGTTGTAGCAGTATTAGTCACTGAATATAGAACAAGCCATGTAATAATGTAAAAACATTACATCCAACAGTGAGATGTGCATATACAAAAGCATGACTAACACGCAGTGCAAGGTAAAGAAAAAATAATTAAAAACAAAACAATTATCATTATAAGAAATAAAACTAGAATTACCGCCTTGCAGTTGTATGCCTCCGCCAACCAGTCAGAGCCAACCAGTTACAGTTTACATCCATGTCTGTCCAAAATGTCATCACTTCATCATTTTTCCTGTTAGACATTTGTGTGAAATTGTCATAATTAGTATATGAATTCTTGAGTTACGAGCTGAAACGTGTTTGGTGAGGTCACAGTGACCTTAACCGTTAACCACCAAAATCGAATCCGATCATCCTTGAGTTCAAGTGGACGTTTGTGGCAAATTTGAAGAAATTCAATCAAAGTGTTCCTAAGATATTGCGTTCACAGGAATTGGATGGACGGACGGACGGACAACATGAAAACATAATGGTTCCGGCCATGGCTGTCGCCGCCGCGGAGGCATAAAACACATCCATATAAAGCCATCTCTGAGTTCAAAAAGCATATACTCAAACTCAACCTGTATGTAATATTCATATTAACTGTTGTAGAAAGGTCATACATACATAGTGTATGCACAGGGACTACCAAGATGTGTATTGTAAAGAAGTAATCTCCTCCATCCACCCAGGTATGCTGTAGTAAATATAAAGCATAAAACAATAACATTGTGTACGGCAGCTCCTGATGTAAGAATCCTCTTTGTTATGTCACAAAGTACAGTGAGCAATTTGACTTGCCGTTTCGTTGAAAAGTGCTGTACAAATAATCCTGCTTTGCCTTACATTTCCGGTGTGCTCCATTTTCAATGCAGTTTAAATTAATGGTTTGTTGTTGGGTTTCATTTATATTTTATCTATAGCCTAATACACACTGCATCCATAATTCCTCACTGTACCATCATATTGACCATAATTTATAGTAAAACTAGATCATCTTTATGTTGAAAAAGATGCAACTGCTGTTAGTAATTTAGAAAATAAAAAAGACTAGCAACCACTGTTAAAAAAAAATTAAATAAGCATATGGCTGAGATTTTTGTCAATCTGTAATCCTTCTGATTTTAGATATATTATAGATATTTTCACTAGTTTCATGCATTTTCTCATCTAAGTGAAATAGGAAATAAGGAAAAAATAGTTCTGATAACATGTTTTCACTTCATGCACATTTCACTCGTATTCTTGCTCAATTGGTTTATCGCAACCGTATTTTGCAGCAGTGTTGTGAAAATCAATAATTAATGCACATCTGTAAAAATGTGTCTTTGAGAAGAGATTTCAAAGTGGATACTGACCTGGCTGACCTAATTTCCTCAGGCAGTCTTGGGACCACAGCAGGTATGGTCTTACTTGAAGAAAGCACGGTTTGCCACGGATCATAGAGGTGTTAATATTATAAATATACACACGATGGACCCAGCCTATGTCTGAAACACATCAGCAGCCAGTGTAAGAATGGTAAAATTAATTCAGAGTTCATCAATTAAGTGAGAAATCTGTCTGTTTTGTACTGAAAGAAGTATATACAGCCTCCAGCTCTTGTTTACCCAGACTCACGACATTTTGGTTCTTAAAGCTAGGGTTGGTAATCTTGAGAAACTATCAAGAGTACACTAGATTTTAAAAATGATCCAACCGGAAAAACCGAGCCCAGTGTTGCCAACTCTTTTCCAATGAAAGTAGCGAGCAGCACTAGCTCTTAAAGTCCCTAAATTTAGCGAGAAAGACGCCAAGTCGGCAACACTGACACTCCGTCCCTTCGTGTCTCCCTCCAAAGCCACTCCCCCAAAATTATCATAACGAACGTAAAAAACGAACATGGCTATTGTTAGTACTCACAGCTGTCAAGCTAGCAGTTAGGTAGGTAGACAGACAGGTACAGTAGGCAGGTAGGTAGGTAGACCAGCAGGTAGCCTGTCCAATCATTTCATGCCCGAATGAAATGATTGGACGGGACAGCTTTGTTTTTGTCAGAGCATTTAATTTATTGATTGCTATCCGGATGTAATGAGGATTTCAAC
>CAKALU010065057.1:0-26265 GCA_916700995.1 Hozukius guyotensis
AGTTTCATCAGCTCAGTTTGACTTCTGTGTGACAAGAACATGCAATAGTGAGATTTTCTCGGTTTCCTAACAGACTTTTATATTGCACAATTATAATCGTCCTAAGCGTCTTGGTTACTGTAAAACTTACTTTTTACCAAGAAGTTGCACAATAACTTAAATGTTCAAAGATCATGGCTGTGTAGTGTCAACTTGCAGAAAATGTTTCTTACTCTAAAAGCATAATAGGCATTCAGGAAGAGCCATTTGAGTAGTAGCAACTGTGTCAATAGTTTAATTTAATTACAGGTAAACATTTTTCATAATGATTACTTTATGATAACTATGACTAGTACTATTTTATATTTTACAGCTCCTGTAATTTACCACAGGCTATAATGCTGTCCGGAGCAGGGCACAATTTTATCACCCACCTCTCCCTGTAATATTACTCCCATTCAAATGGGGCTTCAGATACATTTTTGAGCTGTGTTTAGTCGTAACACAAAGAGCAACTAAAAAAGTGTGAGTGTAACGGCTTGTCCAGACTGCTCGCAGCGTGAGCAGGGCGTGACGGCTGCCTCGCTCAACTGATGCGTGTCCCTTGCGTGGGTTGTCCACACCAGCAGCGTTTCTGCATAGAGTTTGCCTTTCGTAATGACAATTTCATTTAAATATAAATGTCATTTATATTTATTTTAGACAGAAAAAGGTTAAGAAACGTGTGCTCATTGTAAATAATAATAATAATAATAACCCACAATTAAAACCCAGTACTTTATTCATTCATGGAGCTGTGCAAGGCAAGGCACTGCATTTCCTACAACACTGTCCTGCAAATATTCAGAATAAAAGCCTTGTGTTAAAAAAAATGAAGGAAATCTGCCAAAATAAAAAACAACAGGTTCCGCAGCCACCACGCGCTGCCGACGTTCCCTCTGTGGACAGGCCATAAGGTTGCGGTGGAAAAGTCTTTTTCTCTTCGGAAGATGCCTAACTGAGTGAAATGAGCCGAAGTATCCAAGAGGCCGCCGTGATAAGAGCTTGTGGAATTCTCTAAATGCTAAGGAAAGGTGCTTCAATGCTTCCCTTCTTATCTCCTTTAGCATAGTGAACACTCGACCATCCTTTACCAAAGGAAAGGAGATAATGCTGTCCCACAATCCCTTGTGGCAGCGACATTTATAGCGACGCACCATTTGGCCTTCACAGTTTAATTTTACACTAAGGATAAATTGAAAACATCCTTCTTCAGAGGTGTGATTCTGTTTTGGACTTAAATAACTACTTGAATTGCACAGCGCTGAGTTTGTCGCTTTACTCATTTACTCATTCTCTTAACACCGCGGTTGTCTTTTCCTCCTTATGAATTCTCCTTCACATCTTTCCTTGACCTCGTGACGTTTCCCATCAAGGTCATGGAAAAGTGGTTAGGAAGAGTTGACGGCTCAGGATGGGTATGAGTTGTAGAGAGAGTAACCTAAACGTTAATAAGAGTTCATCACTTTTTTCAAAGTAACGTCATCAATGAGACATTATGCTGCTTCTCAAGTAAAAGCACAGTTACAGTACATGATGGTACACGCATGCCATGATGACCCTTCATTAAAAGTGAGAACATGTAGTCACCCGTCCCTTAACACCTAATTCTGAGCAAACATGAGATATGGCAGTTTGTTGTAGGGGAGTGGTGAAATTAACTGGAAATGTGAATCAGTTCAGTGTTTCCCGGGGCATGGAGTTGTAGCAGCAGTGGCAATTCTCCTGCATGAACACAATTGTTTATAGTGCGCTCCTGCCGGGAGGTTTCTATGTCTGCCGAGACAAGAAGGGCTCTTGAGGCCTCAGTGAGCGACATAGTGCTATGAGGTGAGGTGTCTCAACATTTAGGAAAATACACTTTTATTGAACATAGTAAATGAACTTGTATAACCACACTGTTCTATTATCAAACAGTGTTAATTTATCTAAATGTAATGAAATTTGCAATGATAAGATAACTTACATTTATGACATTTCTTTTAGGGAATCCTATCCAAATAATATGCAACGTTAATATCTCTAAGGGAATATGTTGTCTTAGAGATTGACAGCTTTTGTCATGGTGGCCCTCGTGCATAAGGCCCGCCTCCAGGAAGTAGAAAAAAAGTGGAATAGCTACTATCTTTGTACTTTGAGGTACGTCTACACTCGCATACACAGAGGGAGGAGGAGAGGATTATAAGATGCTTAGAGCTAGTGTTAGGAACATAAACAGGTCTTTGGTGATTGCTAATTTACCTTTGCCTGATACTCATTACTCATTACTGAACAGAGCTTGAACGCATCATAATGTAACTCAGTGGAACCTCCGTACGTTAGCTTTTAGCTCCGGTGCTGCCAACGTTACAAGCTCTCCTCCTGCCAATTTCAAGTTTTCCACACGGATTTGTTGTTCACAGTGTAGCATTATCAGAGATCGGCGACTAGAAATCATTAATGCCGATCTCCTGATCACATTTCTTTACTGAATATCGTCCGATATTGATTGCCAGTGAAACTTTATTTCACACTGTGATGGTTAAACTGTGTAATTCACATGCGTGCCGAAACGAGAGGTTAAAGCACTCCTCCGGTTACGGCGGTTAGTTTCTAAAGAGATAAAACGGAGCCCTCTCCTCTCCTCTCATCTCGTCAAAAAAAAGATTAATTCAGCAGCAGCAGCGGCTGTCATATTTTTGCAGTGCTGCAGCGTTGTATAGGGGAAACACTGCAGTTAACTGAAAATGCATGAAGTCATTTTAATGTGGGTGAATAATGTGGAAACAGTAGAATTATACTGCAGTCTATGACATTGTTTGACAGTTCCCCAGACTAATTGGAGATCAGATAAGAGGCATCCGCTCAAAACACCAAGCTGTGCACTTGACTTGAAAACGGTTTTATGAGTGTGAACATGAGTCTCTAATAGTTTTGCAGCAGCTGAAGTGAAAAATCACAAAGATCATTTTCATAATAGAGGCACACTTCCCCATTTTCACTTTCTCCGCCTCTTCCTGTAAATACACACTTCCATCTGTTGTTACTGACTTTAAAGTGGGACGACAGAACACAAAAATTCATAATAGATCTTTATTAATCTATAAGAGAATGCATTTACTTCTTGTCACAAGTGACATACAAATAGAAACTATCAAGGTTTGAGTCAAGAAAATGTATTAATAAATAGTAGTATTGTAATGACATTGAACAAAGCTTGCAGATGCTCCTGTAGCTGCTGTGCGGTAAGATTAAAGTGACCCCCAACTTCACACCTGAAACCGCACAGCAGCATTGCACAGAACTAAATCCAGTTTTCTCTTTACCGGTGCAGAAGACCTGTCTCATGTCCTGACCGTAATGTCTGTCTCAAAGTTCAGATACACAAAAGAAAACGTGACAAAACGACATGTATGGTAATGGAATCTTAAGGCTAAGATAATCATAAAATATATTTACTAAGCTTCCTACGTTTAAGAGGTGTTCCCTAAACACTCTTTAGAATGTTAAGTTTTAAGTTAAGTTACGATTAAGTTAAGTTACGATTACATTTGTCCTAACCAAACACAAAAAAACTGACTGCAGCACTGTGATAGAGGAAGTGTCAAAGTAAGTACATTTGCCGGCTGCAGGTGTTATATGCATATTCTCTGATAGACAATTTCCATTTGCTTATGCATGCTGCAGAAACAGTGACGTATTTATGAAACTTATAAGAGCATCACTGCTTGATTCAAGGTTTAATCTGTGCTTAAGGACAACATATGCCAGCGAGCAGGAGCTACGACCAAAGTTTACTTTCTTAAACCTACTTTCACCCAGTAAATCTTCAGATATACTCCGAAACGGACGCCTACATGGACAGCTGCGGACCCCACGGACGTGTGGTAGTTCTGTTATACTGTCTGTCTGCTTGGAGGGCACGTTTCACAAATGCAAACCACGCAGTCACAGTCCATCCGGCACTTGCAGATGCGGAGCGTATAAATTTGGCTTAACGTGTATCATAAGGCAGCAAGCTGAAAACGCTGTTGACTGAACAGGGAGATCATTTTTGTATAATTAGTGTGTAGAACATTTCTGTTGCAACTAAAATGAATATTTGTTTTACGTTCTATTTTAGAATCCCTTAAAGAGGACATGAAACTTGTGGCGGCACCTGCAGTGGCCAAATGTATTAGAAAAACCACCTTGCATAAAATCTGATGGATGGACGGTCAGACCGTCAACATTTTGGGTTAAAAAAAGATAGAAGATATTGTTCCAAAAATATATTATTGTGCCTTACGTTGGTTCGTGATGGCTATGATATTTTTTTAATTTGCCACCAGACATTGTGTGACGCCTTTTTGGCAGTTAATATGGAAAGAATTTCCCACCGTTATGATAACATAACGGATAACATATGAAAACGCACCGAGAGACATTTTCAAAAGAAGAAATCCTAAAACAGGAGAAGGAACGCAGGAAAAGCTTAAAGACCCTACAGAAACCAGACCACCTATAGGCAAAACCCTGGCGCTGTGAGCGCTCAGTAAATACCAGATGAACTTATCAGCATTAGTATCAACATCTTGATGGTATGAGGGCACTGTTTAGAGATATTGTAGTGCCTGAACCAAAACCCAAAATGTTGGATGGTCAAAAATGGAACTTTGAAAAGGTGGAGATAAAGAGAGAGAAGAAAGTGGTACAAGCAGGAGGAAGGGGGAGCGAACTTGTGGGAAGCAGACGAATGATGCCCCTTTATGTAATCACAGTGGAATTCTACCAATTGATTTTAAAGGTCCCATATTGTAAAAAGTGAGACTTTCATGTCTTTTATATTATAAAGCAGGTTTAAGTGCTGTATAAATACTGTGAAAGTATCAAAACACTCATTCCATGCAGAAATACACACAGCCTGTATTCAGAAACTGTGCATTTGAAACAAGCCGTCAGGATTTCTGTCCATTTGTGATGTCACAAATCTACATTATTTAGACCATTTCACAGTTTTAAACGTAAACATACTAAATATATCCCGGTTTATTTCCTGTTGCAGTGTACAGTATGGGAATGACATCAGCTGACAAGATGTAAACATGGACCAAAGCTGTTTCCTAGCAACGTAATTCCGTTGCCATTACGTTGAAATGCGCTAGAACGGAGCGTTTCAGGCAGAGCGGGAATACAGGTATATTCAGACAGACAGTATGAGAAAAATAATGTGATTTTTGAACATTAAAGCATGTAAACATGTTCTAGTAGAAACCCAAAATACAAACATGAACCTGAAAATGAGCACGATATGGGACCTTTAAGGTCCCGACACACCAAGCTGACAGTCAGCTGTCAGCCAATTTCGGGCCGTCGCTGAGCGTCTTGTTGGCCTAGTTTTTGCGGTGTGTCCTGTTTACTGCCGGCTCTAGTCTGCCCGCGTCAGAGGTTTTGCAGCCGATTCAGCGTGTTGAATCGCAGTCTGTGAGAGAAATCACTCTGATTGGCTGTTCAGCTTAAACGAATCAGTGCACGAGAAGAGCAACGGAAGTGAGGAAAGCAAGCCAACGAGTAAAGTCAAGAGGACACACACACAGAAGGCTCCTCTCAGTTTTCATCCATCTGGAATGAAGCTAAGTGGTGATGGAGAGCGGTGTGAAAATGGTCGGCAGACGCCGCTTTGTTTCATGTACGTATCGTAACAACAGCCTGTATATCCGCCGTCCTCTGTCTTCCGGTTTCCCCTTTTAGAATGACGAATACAGACTACCGCCGCCTGCTGGTGTGGAGAGTTATTTCCTCTCTGCAGGCGCAGAACGTACGTGGTAGTTGGCCAGTGGATGTAGTCTTTTTTTTGGCCAAGACACAGGCGACGTGAGGCGACGTGAGGCGACGCGAGGCGACGCGATGCGAGGCGACGCAAGGCGAGGCGACGCCATGCGAGGCGACGCCATGCGAGGCGACGCCATGCGAGGCGACGTGAGGCGACGTGAGGCGACGTGAGGCCGCGAGTTCTTTGATGTTGCTTTGGTGTGTCTGGGCCTTTATAGGTCAGTTACAGAGCCACTTGGAACTGTACCCTGCACCTCCATCCCACACTAACTGACCCGCTCAGCCATGGCTGGATAAATGATTGTGACGGGGGGGGAGGGGGAGGAGTGGGGAGGCGTAGTCCTTCTCCTCTCAGGGATTAGTGGAAGCTTCTTGGGCCATTTGCATGTGAATGGATCCTGGAGCTGCTTTTAGCCACCAACAGCCCCCTCTCTCCCTCTCTCTCTCTCTCTGTCCTTGTCCCTCACTCTTTCTCCACTCCCCACACTGCTCCTGGCATCAGGGTAGAACCAGAGAGAGGCGGTAAGAGAGAGGGAAAGAGATATTGACAGAGAGAGTGCAGGACCATCACGGCTGCGGTGGACAAACTTTGCAGAAAGAGGAGTTTAGAAAGCAGAGACAGTTCTTCCATCCCTCCACTGCCAACCAGGGAGTCATACAACTGGCTTTTGTGAATGAGAGAAGGTAGGATTTTTTTTTGTGTGTGTGTGTGTGTGTGTCTCATCCCCCCATGGATATCGGTGGGGTACGCTCAGTCTCCTGGCTAACAATGAAAGCTGACGGGACTGGTGCACTTTGGCGGTCAGGATGGGGGTGGGAGCGTTGTTAGGCCTCGGCCGACTACTAACTAACTAACTGTTGAATCAATCGGATCCTAAACAGCAGCGAGGTTGCTTCAAACTTAAGAGCACTGTGGCTCGCAAGACTCACAAAGTGCTGCAAGTCCTGCTTCGTTGACAAGGTGGTTAGGTTTTAAAACACAAACTGAATGCTGTAGTGTCTGCATGAATACCAAGCACATTTCCATTTCACTCACTTTTCCATATACCACTCTTTGTTCCATATGTCACAAAACTGTATACTAACTTTTTTTTTTATTCATTTATTTATCTATACTGTCTATCAAGCAGAACTGCTGTTATTTCCAGACTCTCACTTATATTTCCCCATATATACTACTTCCCCCATATATTAAGTAAGGGTGTAACTAACAATTAGTTTAATTTTGCAGATTTCTTTCTTTATTAATCAAGTAATAATAATGTGGGTTATAAAACATCAGAAACTGTGAAAATGACCATTACATTTACCTAGAATCTGAAGTGATGACATCTCGATATTCAGTTTACTAATTGTAAGATCAGGAGAAACATCATCAACTCACAAATGAAAAAAAAAAAAAATGACTTGATTCATTGATTTTCAAATTATTTGCAGATTCATTTTCTGTTACGGCCGACAGCACAACACCCCAGGTGCAATGACTTTCAGTTTGACCACTGTCTTTCACAGATATCAGCAATTAATTTCATTTGTTGAGTAAAATATCATTATAAATGAAAAAAAATGAGAACTAAGTTGACATAAATTGGAATTATCCTACTGTTCCAAAGATGAATAGAGGTAACTCTTTCTGTACATAGATACATTAGACCAATATAGACCACAAACTAATATTAAAATTGATAAAACATGAAGAAACAGGAATCAGGTTGTTCACCAAATCCACGTCCTTTAAGAGAGACGTCACTGTACACTGTATTTCTGTGACTCGCATGTTGTCAACACTGCATGCAAACCTTACATGGGAGGCAATGATTCTGTGCCTCTTATGTGTTTTATAACACAAATTATCAGCCAATATTCTTCTTTTGATCATTAAGATGATTGTTGATCACTTTGATATTGTAGTCAAATTTATTTCACATTTTATCTTTTATTATCTGATGAAAATCACAGATTTCCTGACTGCTCATTAGTGATGCGCCGGTCAGTCGGTCGGTCACACCCACCGGCCCGTTATGAGAGCCAACATGCAATGTGTGTGTGTGTGTGTGTGTGTGTGTGAGACAGACAGATGGGAAGAGAAGGTGAAAGGTGACGACAAAAAAGAGAGATTTTCGTAAAGTTTTTATTTTTTAAACTACATTTTAGTCTCGTCTATTTTCAACAGTATTTCATCTTGATATCGTCGCAGTTAGTGTTTAATGACATCGGTGCCGTCTCGTCATCGTCTCATCTTACTCATAGTTTCCATTAACGGAATGAACGCTGGCTGGGGCAGCGCCGCGCGCTGAGCTACAGCTCACGACGGCGTAAAGTTGGGAGAAGCTCATCTTTATGCAAATGTCCTCTTGACGCAATGCGAGCGACAACCGGATCGTTCATTCACAGCACACCTCCTCCTGTCACTTTTCTTGTGTACAAGAAAAAAAAAACCTGAATGAAAACCTGTACAGTCCATTGCATCCCGCCCATCTCTAGACTTGTTGGGCGACACGTTGTACAAAATAATTAGTTTCAAATATACATTTTAAGCGGAATGTGATTAAAAAGGTTTGGGGCCTTATAGTAGAGAGACACCTAAGCTGTCATGGTCTGTCATTGGCAAGACCTGAGTGAGTTTGGCTTGGGCACGTCATGGGAGGGAGTCTGACAGGAGCAGAATGACAGGATGTAATCAGGCATCCTCATCTTCCATGTTCACACTCTCACTCTTTTTCCAGCAATGTCATTTTGGCTTTAAATCTTGATTTTTAAATAGGGAAGGATTCTCTATCAGAGTCAGAGGTTAGTGTTGGTCAATTTAAATCTGGTGTACCATCAAATCAATAGTCAAGGTATTAATCACAATCACCCTGCTGATCCCTTCCCAGTGTGGTGTGATGATAGATGGCACTGTGCCTTTACACCATTTGGTAAATGCAAACAGTTTGTTTTCGAGAGGACAATCACTTTATCAGCCCAAATGTTTCAACATGTGATGGCTGATGGCCTCCCCCCTATTCATGAGAGCATTAACACCTCTAAAGGACAGAGTGGGCGAGGCCGCTGCTGCTGCTTGGTCCTGGAGGTGAACTGCTTCTTTTGTCATCATCTGATCTTTGTCATGATGACGTTGGGGAAACATTGAGAGCTACAGGTTAAAACATGTTATGTTGTCAGGTTACAACATTTGTCCCCTGTGTTATGGGATGTAGTATGCTGATTTGAAGTGTAGTTCTGTGTGGATCAGTGCAAAAACCTTCTAATTCACAATCAATGTTGTTGACACCTTCGGGGAAATTGGATCATTAGAACTGCAAATGTTAAAAGAAACAGAATAAGACTTATGGTGCAGTGTTCTTCATCGGAAGTGCTTGTCGGATGGTTGAGCAGCTCCACTTGTGGTCCGATCTCACTTCCCCGCTCTATATGCAAATAAATACGTAGTAAACACACGGCTGATACAGCAGACGTTGTGACATTACAGGAATGTCAGTAGTAATATCCTACGTATTCGTGAATTCAGGTTCATTTTATTAATATCAAAATATAAGGTTATTATACCCCCCGCGACAACGTAGTCGGGGGTATATAGCGCTCTGCGTGTCCGTCCTTCTGTCCGTCCATCCGTCCGTTCGCATGTCACACTTTCGTTTCCGGAGCAGAACTCGAAAACTATTTAACTTAAGAACTTCAAATTGGGTATGATGGTTAACAGTGTGGTCTAGTTGTGCCTTTTTGAGGGTTAGAAGTCCAGGGTGCCCAAAATTTTTGAAATTCTTCCACAAAATTCCAAACCTTTGGCCCTACTTTAGCAGGGGTCAAGCAGTGAGCGGGGGTATGTGAGCCATTCTCACTTTTGCCTTGTTGTACCGGCGGTCCCCACGGACTTCCGTGCTGCAGACACCGCTGCCTTTGCCAGGCAACAGCAGCGTGCAGAGCTTCAGAGAGCCGGGGACGAGAGAGAGAGAGCAAAGCACTGGAACAAAAACACAGACAGTAGGATAATAATGCACTCCCCGCGCATTCCTTAGTCTGATAGTCTGTAGATATGTAGCCTATATTTCCATGTTTCAAGGTGTCTGCCCGTCTATTCACATGAAGAGCACAGTGATCCTGCGGATCCCAGCGGAACGTCTAGAAGAGACGCAGCTGACAAGCAGCCGAGCCGAGACACGCGGACTGTCTGGCTGCTCTAACCTGTTAACACGAACGCCAAAATAAAAAACAACAGGTAACGCAGCCGCCACGCGCTCCTGACATTCCCAGTGTGGACGAGGCTTTAGGCCTCTACTTCCATGGTGCTATGTGCTGGCAGAAAGAAAGGTGGTGGTAGCCGGCTGTAACCAGACTGGAAAGGTGGAGCTAATTAAAGTGCCAGCAGACAAGTTTTTTGCTTTAACTCATCATTATGAAGCAAATGTTGATTGCACAATGTAATGGCCACAGAATAATGAAACCATAAGCATTTAGATCGGTTCCCCTATAAGCCTCGCTTTCACTCTGCAGTTCTGTCAGCCACCGGGTCGCCATCTCCCGGGAAAATGAAGGCTCCATTTACGGCCCAAAGGAAGAGGACAGCGCTTGTTATATTATTCAGTGGGCGTGTAACAACAGAACCGCAATGTCTCCGGTTCAATTCCAGCTGTGGTTCTGTGTTGTAAGTCATACTCTCCTCTTCTCAACACATATAGTGTTCAGCATGAAAAAGAAAAAAAAAAGCCGTATCAAAAAGTACTGAAACATAAAAAAAAAGCTGGAGGTGTAGTTGACTTTATCATTTAAGGCCCTATTCCTATAATATCGCTATAGAGACTTAACAAATATACAATAACATACTTACATACATACATACATTTCAATAATATTCACCGTGACTTCTTTTTAATTCCCCTAGTATCGCAAACCAGATGATAAAAGTGAAGTCGGTACTCGTCAGAGCAGGAGGAGGTAAGGTGGTGTGTATTCTCACTTAGTCTCTCCTTGGTCCTTGACATTACCCACAACATTACAAACTCCTACATGTTTGTGATAAAGCCTGCAGTACTGTGCTAACACATCACTGCTATCTGTGTATTTAAAGATGTGGAAAAAAAACTGAAAAAGCCTCCTTCTGTCTTTTCTTGCAATTCATTAGTGTTTTGGCTTACCTTGAGCAAACGCTGCCTGGTGTTCTAACGGTCTCTTCCTCTGTGGTTGGATACACTGTTTGCTTTTCACATGCAGTCTCCAGTCACCACAATCTCCATGGGTTACTTTGTCTTCTACATGTCTCTGTGTGTCTCCACGTCTTTACAGTCACATATTGAGCCACATGCTGATTAATTACTAACAAATTAGACAAATTATCGTACCACATCCTTTCATGGTGTGATTTTTTTTCATGGCATTTAGTGTACAACGATGTACATTTTAGGAAAAGTACATCACTCAGAGACACAAATGAATGAGGAGAGGAGTAAAACAGAACTATAAATGGATATTTATAATATTTAAAACGGCCTATTTATATTAGATAAACAGAATTTGTTTAGAATACTAATGCAACTACTGTGTTTTTTCTCTGTGTGCATTTTAAATAATTACAGGATAAACTGCAGCAAATTATGGTAACACTTCATTTTACAGGTCCGCAAATTTCATGGTGATAATTAGCAAGTAACCTATTAGAAATTTACCTCAAAATTTATCGAAAATTACTTTATTATAAACATTATTTAATAATTATATTCCGCTATTTTCCAATAGCTAATAATTTATTCAATACATTTCCAGGAAAAGAATTCAAAGTTAATTGATATGATTTATTTCCATGTCTGCTGGTAAATAGATGATAATTAGCAAACTAATAACTTCTTTGAATTTTCTTAAAAAACTCCCTGAATCATGACATTTGCTACCAGGTTACATCTGCGTAGACGATAAATCACACAATGGTGGCCGATGAAGAGCAACGCACAGCCGCTTCTCAAGCCTAAGGGCCCTATTTTAACCATTATATGCTATTTTAGCATATCATTATTAAATCATGTTTATAATAAAGTAATTTTCGATCAATTTTGAGGTAAATATTGGGGTAATTTGGCAGCAATTCCAAGGAAATTTCAAATAGGTTACTTGCTAATTATCACCTAATTACCATGCAATTTGCTGACCTGTAAAATTAAGTGTTACCCAAATTATAAATGGTGACATATATGTGTTTTAGAATTCTTCAAGGTATTCAGCCGATGAACTTAATGTCAGTGTTTCTCCCATTTCGCCTCAGAGTGTGTGATACAGGTCCATGTAAAGGGGACTCACAAGAGGCACATTCATCAAACTAGAAGGGCACTTGGAGAAAGTAGACCTCCTACAAGGCCATTTCCACAAGGGAAGAATAATGTGTGTATCCACCCCGTGATTTGGATCCGCTCCATAGTTTAGGCCCATGCTACACCTAACCACCAAGTTTCACGAAAATCGGGCCGGTAGTTTTCCTGTAGTCCTGCTAACAAACAGACCAACAAAGCCAACAAAACGAAAACATAACCTTCTTGGCGGAGATATTAATGGTCAAAATATATGTAGTAGAGGCTGAGATAGTTTGACTTTTAATCCCTGGAGGTGAAGCTGCAAAAACACATCCTTCATTTCCCTTAATGCAACCAACCGCATAATTTTGTTAGACTCTCTCTGCCTGGTAGCAAGACTCGGTCCAAACAGAGTATATGGCTGGACCGTGTATGGTCAGTCTTTGAATTTGTGGCTAAATTGTTACACAAATAGTCAGTGGTCATGTCCATAATGTTAAATCTAGCGGCACATGACCATCAGGTCCCGGCGAGGACACTAGTGGACGCGCTGCTCCACTCAACCAAAGAGTATAGAAGCAAAGAGATGAAACTCTGGTGTTTTTTGGACAACAGCCGCTCCCGCCATTTTGGACTGAAAACACTTATTGTATTTATAATATTTTATTGTTCAGCCATTTTGGTAGAATATGACGATAGAATAGAAATAATTTAGTTTGACGCGTCACGCTGAATCTGCTGATTTGCATAAAGGACCGTTCTCCGCCTATTCATTTTGAAAGCACAATGGCCAATGAGGAAACTCTGCTTTTGTAGGGCTGGCCGTCTGCGGTCCAGCCAAAAAACGATACAAGATTTGTTAAAACCTCATTATTTATTCAACAATACATTTCCATCTGTGCTTTATTCATATTAATTTGAATAGTAAAACACTTCCTGCTTTAGTAGAGTGTACATTTGATTGAACTCTGCTCTTCTCTGTCCTGACTCATGGGGATTAGTTCTGTTCCAATGGTTGTACAGTTGGATATTTATAGCTGATTAAATTATGTGGACTAACACTAACCAACAGCCCGTGTGTGTGTGCGTGTGTTTGTGTGTGTGCGTGCGTGTGAGTGTGTGTGTGAGTGCGTGTGTGCGCTGTGACATTAAGGCCCAGTAAAATGGTACAGCACGTCGAGTCATGCAGGAACACACACAAACATGATTTGGTCATGCTGGTTTCAGACGGCTGTGTCGTAATTTCATTTGAGAGAATTTGTAAGTCCATACAAGCACACACACACACACGGACACACACACGCACACAAAGACACACAAACACACACAGCTACGAGTTCTCAGGGGGATTGTCAGTGCCATCCAATCCTCTTACAGCACAGACCAGACACACACACACACAGATAAGAGAAGGATATACTTCAGTTACATATAGGTCAACTAAGTCCTACAACGAGTGTATGCGTGTTCGTGTGTGTGTGTGTGTGTGTGTGTGTGTGTGTGTGTGTGAACATGCTTGCGTTAGCCTTGGAGAACGATATATTATATAGTTCCTTGTCACCAGTGGATGAGCATGTGTGTGATTGTTTTACCCCATGTGTTTTTCTTACCATCCTTTCAGACAGCCAAGTGTTCTACTACCGCTGAACACACTATTTTGTTCAATGTTTTAATGGAAACTTCTACTTCCATCTAATCAATCACATGTTATATCTTGTTGTCTCATCTGTACGCAAATAGGAACTGTAAAAAATGACAAGTTGCGGTTTATGTGCTGGACCTATTTCTTGACAATCTCTCTGGCTGTAGCAGAGGTTGCCAGATACGCACAATTGTTTTGGTACCTGGCGTGATGCTATCTGACGCGCGTTGAAGCATTTGGACTATTATTATAATTCATTAACATACAAAACATACAATTAATCTGCTCTCCTGGAAGCCACCAGACTCCAGTCAGACAACGGTCATTCGGTTCATTCATTCAAACTGGACAGAAACAAAATAAAACTCATCAAAACCGTCTTTTGTTAGTCGTTCCACTGTTCCAACAATCACAGTTTGAAAGCCAGACTGAATACGTAACAGATATAAAAAAAAGTAGTTACCACCGTAGCATTCTCACTGTTTACTAATCCTGCTTCTGGTGGCAGCCAGCGCGTACATGACATCGAACGTGACACACCAGAAAAAAAATAAAAATAGAAAGACCTACTCGTCTACTGGCAATTGGAAAGCAGTCAATCAGCTATTTTTAAGCAGGCTTTCCCGTGTTTTAAAGGTCCCATATTATAAAAAAGTGTTTTTTTTCCATGTTTTTTTTTATTATAAAGCAGGCTTAAGTTCCATATAAATACTGTGAAAGTATCGAGCGCTCAATCCCCAGGGAAATACACACAGCCCGTATTCAGAAACTCTGCATTTGAAACAAGCTGTCAGGATTTCTGTCCATTTGTGATGTCACAAATATACAATATTTAGACCCTTGACACAATTTTAAAAGTAAACATTCTAAATGTGTCCCAGTTTATTCCTGGTTGAAGTGTATGTGAATGTCATCAGCTGACAGGAAGTACACATGGATCCAAACTGTTGCCTAGCAACGCAATTCTGTTGCAATTCCGTCAAAATGCGCTAAAACGGAGCGTTTAAGACAGACGGTAAATACAGGTATATTCAGGCAGACAGTATGAGGAAAACAACGTTTTTTTAATATTACAGCATGTAAACATGTTCTAGTAGAAACACAAAATACAAGTATGAACCTGAAAATTAGCATAATATGGGACCTTTAAAAACCTGCATTTACGCAGTAATTTTGGTGGGAAAAGGGTAATACAGTGTTTCTCTGTATATTCAGTATTAACCAGTATGTTGGATGTTCGGTGAAACACAGAACACCCACAGTACACAGAGCTATGCGGACCATGCACCAGAGACAATGCATGCCCTGGTGCACACGCATATGTCAGAATCGCCACCCACGGGTGTGTGTGTTTTGACCAACAACATAGTGATCACCTGGTCAGTTCACAGTGACACCGTTTAGTGACTACAGACCCACTTTCCAAAAGGCCAGTGACCGAGTGAAACTCCGAGCATCCTCCGGACTGACAACAGCTGTTACACATCTATATCATAGACTGTATGTGAAGAAGGATGACATGACATGACAGCTCCCCAAAAGTGAAGCCAAGGTATGGCTGCAGTATGGATCATAAACCCCGCACCCTCCATGCTAGCAGATGGAACATGGGCCAAACTAAAAAATCAAAGTGCACTTCAAATAAATTTTTCCCAAGGATGGTCTCTGTCATTTTAGGTAGTTCTGATCAGGTGTTCATTTTTCTGAAAAGTTTGGTTTTAATTAGTTAGCAGTTTAAAACTGAATATTGAGAGGAACAAGTTAGCTTTCTGTCAGTGTCTGGTCAATTAGAAATATTGGGGGGGGGGTAAATTCTTATTATAGTCTAGTGTCCTGTCCAGGGTGTACCCCGCCTTCGCCTAATGTCAGCTGGGATCGGCTCCATTCCCCCTGGGACCCTCAGCATGATAAGCGGTTTAATGGATGGATGGAGGGGGGAATAATTCACATATTGTTTGGGGGTATGAACCCCTCCCCACAGCGATTAGCACCTGTACAGCACATTACCCCCCACATTGCCAAGCAGCTGAAATATAGAGTGATATTGTGGTTTTAGCTGACGTGTGTCGCCTCACTAGTTTTGACCGATGCTCGTTCATGTCTATGTAGAGCGAGCACAAGCGCGAGCAACAAGACGCTGACTTTCGTTGACTTAACGGCCACAGGTGTCGCTGTTAACAAGCAATTTCTGATTCTTACATGGAGTCCCTTTAAATGGAGCACTATTTCAATTGTAAAATGTAAGATACTGATTATTGTTGAGAATGCAAAGTATCAGCTGCCACAATCCAAAAATGCTAGCATGAACCTTCAGAAAGCCAAAACAGTGAAAACTGTGTCTGAACTTCACTTCTTTCTTTACCCACAGAAACTGCTGGAGAGCTGGAGACGGACCCACTCAGCCCAATGGAGGAGAGAGAGGAGAAGGGGAGGGGCATCATGGGACAAGAGCAAGAAGATGAGGGCAAGTGCCAAGGACAACCAGCCAGCATGAACACCCAGATTCCCATGACAGAAAAACCGCAGAACTTTGTGGAGGCTTGTACAGAGACGGAGGAGAAGGGGAAGGAGAAGGGAATGGCGGATAGAGAAATGAAGAAAGAGATGGAGATGGAGGTGGAGATGGAGGTGGAGATGGAGCTGGAGGCAGAAGTGAAGGTGGAGCTGCGCCAGACTGTCCCAGGCCTGCAGATGAGCTTCATCCGAGGCTCTGACCTGTTTGGCTACGTGGGCATCGAGGCGGTGCTGGACCAGATGAGGCACAAGACCATGAAGGCCGGCCTTGAGTTCAACATCATGGTGGTTGGTGAGTTACATCATCATTGTGCTAAGCACGCTAAACTGATGACAGGTGCACATACTACACTCTACAATTCTAATAATTTCTACAATTTAGCAGACGCATTTGTGCAAAGCGACGTACATCTGAGAGTTCGTACAACACAAGCAAGGATCTAGATAGGAGGGAACAACGTGAGTGCCAACAACGGCCTCAAGTCCAATTGTCCGCTGCGTCGCGTGGCGGCTGCGTCGCGTGGCAGCTGCGTCGCGTGGCGGCTGCGTGATTCACGCGTCGGGCGTTCACACCAGCTGAGTTTCTGCTGCTGCTGCTGCTGCTGCTGTCAGCCCTTTCTTTCTACATAGAGTTTGCCTTTCATAATGGCCATTTCACAGATATGTGGGACAATGTTTTGAACATGAGCAGTAATCTAGTTAAAGTCCAGGGGTTTAGAAATTAATTCAAGTGAATGAATGTATCTTTGATGTGAATAGGTGCCACATGCACATTTAAAGAGGTTACTTCCCCAAACAAAAGACACCAAAGAAGACGGAGGAGTAAATCACACCTATATGGGTGTTGACTCAGCAGAGATGACATAATATCTGAAAGCTAATACAGAATTCCCGACAGCCTTACTGCATTATATTCCATTATATCTTTTTATTTTGAATTGTCACCTGCTGCCTGAATTTTGTGTTTTCCTTTAGATAAATAAAGACATTTACACCATAAATTGATGCAAAAGAGGCAAAAATTACTTCATACTAATTCATCAGAATGCAGGAAATGAAGTGTTTGACGCTGAAATTTTCCTAGTGGAAGCGTTTTACCTCTGGCGATTGCATTCACACTTCAAAAATCATAAAAGTGGTGTTCATTTAAGAAGATTATCTTGCTGAACAAAACGTGTCAGTATCATAAATGCGTGTTCGCCACAGAGCTTATTTTCTGCAATAATCCAATGGAACAATCCCATTGGCTGTTAGTGGAGGGAACCAGGCCGTTGCTAACTTCCTGGTTGGCCTACAAACATTCGCCGCCCCTGCACCACTCTGTCCTACATCTGCAATTACATGGGGTTTATTTTATTTATTTAACCTTTATTTATGCATCTAATTGAGATGCTGGGTCTCATTCTCAAGAGGTTAGAAAATACAGTCTGTGTGCTGTTTGTGTGTGATGGTATGGGGGTTGCTGTGTCTCTTCCTCTTTGAGATAATATAGTTTGCGTTTCGTATTGGAAGAGGAAGTATGATTCTGTTAGAAGGAAGTGGTTTTGAGCGTTGGGGCTGTCTGCTCTTTCCTGCCACACACACACACAAGAAGAGATGATATGCTCATCCCCTGCCGTTTGATTGAAAACAGGAAGTTTCCCCTTGATAATTATTTCTAATCATGTGTGCTACTTGTTTTTATGCCTTAGAGAGAAGGTCTCTTTATGTGGTTCTCTTAACCAATATCTAAATGATAGATTGAATTGAGAATATGTGAACATGAAAAGAGACAGCATGCAACATACGCCTGTTAAACTTGGAATGAACAATATGCCGTTTTAGTCAGTGAGCTCATATAGGAATGTGTCTTTACATGGTTGTGCATCGTAGCTTTAAGCCCGGGACACACAGGGAACGTCAGGAGCGCGTGGCGGCTACCTCGCGTGGCAGCTAACTTGCGCAGTGGCTGTGTGATTTACGCGACGGGTGTTCATACCAGCTGCGTTTCTGCTGCTGCTGCTGCTGTCAGCCCTTTCTTTCTACATAGAGTTTGCCTTTCATAATGGCCATTTCATTTCATTATAAATGTAATTTATATTTATTTTAGACCGAGAAAGGTTAAGAAACATGTGGTAATTTTTAAATAATAGTAATAATCTACAATTAAAACCCCGTACTTTATTCATTCATGGAGCATGCAAGTCACTTCATGTTCTAAAACACTGTCCTGAACATATTTCAGAATAAAAGCCTCGTGTTAACAAATGAAGGAATTCTGTCCACAGAAAAAAAAAACGCTTGAGGGCTTTTATTTTGAAATGAAAGCAGGAAGTGTTGAGTATATCTAAAGTATATCTTTATTTTTTTCATCTCCGTGACATATTCTACAGATAAAGACATTGAAACTGTTGTAATGTTGCTGATATGATGTCAATATACAGTCAATAGATCACTTTCACTGTTTGTTGTTGCTGTGAACCGCGCGGCACGCGTCAAAAATAGGCGAGACCTCGAATCTCTAGAAGAGACGTAGCTGACACGCAGCCGAGCCGTGTGGCTGCTCTAACCTGTTAACACAGACTCCGAAATAAAAAACAACAGGTTCCGCAGCCACCACGCGCTACTGACGTTCCCTGTGTGTCCCGGGCTTTACAGATGATGACATCTTGGCTCTGACCTCATCACTTGAAGCCATATTATCATCTTATAAAGAATTTGTGATTATACAGTAACCTATTTACACATCCAGCAGGCACAGAACAACATCAGCATTCATTTGGACTCGTTTTTGTGTCCACCTAACAAATGAAAGTCCAATATTCACCCTCTTTTTAGCTCTGATTTGGTATCCACCAAGTACTGAGATCCATTTCCATAAAAAAAAAAAAAAAAATGTTGATTAGAGCAGCTTTGAATATGTCTATTTTGAGAAAAGAAGAATTGTTTTGGTATCAGTGCTGAAACTCAGGTAAAAGTATCAAAAAACTTAAAATAATACCAAGCCCTATGTGGGACACAAGCTTTATTTGGAGGCCAATGCCTGTTTAGTTTAAAATATGTGGACACACTAACAGACAACAGACATTCAAATTATATGTGTATGTGACTTGGAATAAATATCACAACACATTATTTAAAAAGAATACCACATGAAGACCCTCAGTCACATAAAAAGTATCTACACAGGGGCTTTAAGAAGAATTGCATACAACACTACGTATTGAGTCTCGCTGCCAACTATGAAATGAAATCCGTTTTTACCTGTGTCTTTAACAAATTGAGGGGGTTTGGGTGAGTTGTAATTTCTCTCAGCCACCAATCCAACATTGACACTGGCAGGGTTTTTATTGTTGTTTTCACATAACGAGACATGGCAGAAATAAATACAACTAGAGATGTTCCCATTACATTTTTTCCTTTCCGATACCTGAACTCGCATATCGGCCGATGCTACGTACCAATTTGATACCAGTGCGTTAAAAACAAAAATATATATCATTATTTTTATTTTTTTTAATAGTTTAACGGTGTTGAAATTGACGACAATAGTGCCACCGCTCAAAAATAAAGCCTTGCATATTGTACACGTCGCCGTATTACTGGTGGGGATTTTCCAGTGTAAAATATTGCAAAATTGCTGACATTTTGCTAGCTTTGGCTAATGTTACAGTCTCCGCTACCACCTGCTCAATTGGTACTGCGCATATACTACGCATTATACTTTCATCATCAGCTCCGGTGAGTAGATGGAAGTAGCTCAGTACTTAGTTGAACTATTTGTGTGTCAGAGTGCCATTATTTTGTACAAACAGCCATGCGTAGCGTAGATGAGCTGATGAATGACGTGATATTGGATCGGTGCATGTACTCGCGTACTCGCCGATACCCGATCCAACATTTTAGGCTGTATCGGAGGCCTTTCCGATACCGGTATCGTATCGGAACAACTCTAAATACAGCACACTCTTACACACACTTAGAGAATGGTAACATCGTTGGTTTCTATGTGTCTGCAGGTCAGAGTGGTTTGGGGAAGTCCACGCTGGTCAACACTCTGTTCAAGTCCAAAGTCAGCCGCAAGTCCTGCACGCCCAACTACGAGGAGAAGATCTCCAAAACAGTCAAACTGCATTCAGTCAGTCACGGTGAGTCCACACACACACACACACACACACACACACACACACACACACACAGGGAATGTGTTATGATTCCTGAGGCTGCCGAAGGCGTGACGTGACCTCCTTGTCTGTCAATATCAATAAGTGGGTTTGTTCCTTTATGGCTTTATAGGACGATAGATGTGTGTGTGTGTGTTTCTGTACTTGCTGTCTTCCTTTTTTTTCTGCTACAACTGCTTACATTTGTTCAGGCCAGTGTGAAGAGGTTATGACTGATGATGTAATAGGAGGCAGCGCTCACATCCTACTTTCATATCACTTTTCATTTCACTTGTTGTCTCTTGACCGGGAACCAGAGCTTGGGCTGTGACGGCTTCCAAAAAAAAACATTTTATAGTTTGGAAAGGAGTTGCATATCTGTTCTCGGGTGAATCCAGAATAAATGTATTTCACAGTGTGCATATCCCATCTGTACTACTGAGCCAATCAGAGGCAGAGTAGGGCGGGTCATGCCATCGCTACAGTAGGATTCATAATATCGCCTGTTTTCAGGTTGTCCATCCATCCGTCCGTCCGTCCATCCATCCATTCCATTCTCGTGAACGTGATATCTCAGAAACGCCTGGAGGGATTTGTTACAAACATCCACTTGGACTCATGGATGAACAGATTCGATTTTGGTGGTCAAAGGTCAAAGGTCACTGTGACCTCACAAAACACGTTTCTGGCCATTAGTCAAGAATTCATATGATAACTCGGAGAGCGCAGACCTCGGCCAAGGTGCGTGACTTGAAAAACAGATCACAGCTCACAGCTGGCGGTACCGTGAGGTGGTCGGCTTGTTATTAACACGGTGTGTTTCCGTGTAACGTATCGGCGGATGCCTCTCTCATTCAGCAGCCTTGCTATGTCTGTATAACGTTACACTACGTTGTCTCTCATCCCGTCAGCTACCGCTTTTTTCTTTCTCACCGCGGACGGCCAGCAGCTCCCGCACACACATCCACACACATATCTCTCTGCTTGAAGAAGGACGAAGGCGAGGTCATGCGTCATCGACGCGTCATCAGTTACACTGTGCATGTGTTCTAGCCTGTGGTCTTAATGCTCAGGCTGATCGGAATTCTTAAAAAAATTCCTGAATCCGGATCATGATCCAGTTCGCCACCAAAATCTAATGAATTGTTCATTGTGCTACACCCCAACCCTCCAATTTCATTCAAATCCACCGCAAAACTTTTAGAGTAATCCTGCTAACACAGACCAACAAACAAACAAACAAACAAACCAACGCCAGTGAAAACAAAACCTCCTTGGCCCAAGGCCTTTGGCCTTGGCCGAGGTAATTATGAAAACTTCACACAAATGTCTAACAGGAAAAAATTATAACATTTTGGACAGACATGGATGTAAATTGCTACTTGACTGGTGGGCGGAGGCAAAAATTTTGTAATTCTAGTTTTGTTCAGTGGTGAATCCAGACCTCACTGTGGCCCACAGACAGAAGGTCAGAGGGGTCTCCAAAATCATTAGGAAGCACGCTTGCTCTGGACCACAGTGAAGGGAGCATGTTCATGAAATGAAGTGGTGTGATGAGTATATAAGGAAGTGAGGCTCACCTCCACTCCACGCTGTCAGAATGAAACTGGATCTTAGATCTGTGCTTCTCTTTAAATGTGTCCCAAGTGAACCAGAGCTAACCTTAAGCTCTTTATTACGGGCCAAACACTTCTGCTATATTCTGTCCAGTATATGGTTATTGTCATTAATGGGTTAGTAAATGCAATTAGTCTAGACATTTAACACCACTGTTTCAGGGACAAACTGAGAGGCGTTTACAGTCTCATCACCTCTGGCTACCAGTCCGTGTCTCTGTAAAAATCCTTAGGAAGGAAACTCCCCCAAAGCTTCAAATCTGGAGTTACACGTCTACAGTTACTGATTCCTCAACATTTCCCAAAACTCAGTCTGAGGCCATGCTGACATCACTGCCTATAAATCCGATTATGGGAAGTGAAAAGCAGTTGTGACCCTCCGACAACTGTAAAGCCCATTAGAAACCTAGTAAAAGGTGTGTGTGTGTGCGTGTGTGTGTGTGTGTGTGTGTATTTGTGTGTGTGTCTCTCTCTCACTCCTGGCTGTACTGTCCCCCTGCATTGTGGGCAGGGACATCTGAGACTCCTAGGTGATGCAAGTACACTTAAAAAAGTAATAGAATTCTTTCCAATGCCTGTCCCCAAACACATAATGAATGAACACAACAGATGAATAACAATCATAAAATGTGTAATTATTATACCCCCGCGACAACGCAGTCGTGTCCGTCCTTCCATCCGTCCGTCCGTCCGTCCTTCCGTCCGTTACACTTTTGTTTCCGGAGCAGAACTCAGAAACTATTTAACTTAGGAACTTTAAATTTGGTATGATGGTTGACAGTGTGGTCTAGTTGTGCCTTTTGGGGGTTAGACTTTCAGGGTGCCCAAAATTTCAAAAAAATTATGTGCACCCTGGACTTGAGAAAGAGAGCTAATAACAAGCTACAATGTGCTCAATAGACTAATTCCATTAGTTCCAAAAGGGCAAAACCTTTGGCCCTACTTTAGTAGGGGTCAAGCGGTGAGCCATGCTCACTTTTGCCTTGTTTCATAACAAAGAAATATTCCACCTAAATATTGTTTAGGTTGGTACATTATGATGTACCAATAACAACATAATAATTTGTATGTATGATGCCTGTCTGTGTGCAATGCTCGTTCGGTTATTAAACATAGTTTAGAGCAGTGGTTCCAAACCTTTTTTCCTTAAGGAATCATTGAGTAAACTGACAAGCCCTGACTAAGTGACATATGTAATGAATATTTCATATTATAGCCAATTCATAACAACAACAGAGGAGAACAACTAATATACTGTACATTTAACCCAACTAGTGAACACAATAACTACAGGAAATTTGTGTAAAACAAGCGATTTGGATGAATTTTCAACAGGTTATTTCCTGTGAACATGGCATCAGAGATGAGTTTTCCTGTTCATTTTAAGAACTTGTGTATTTTTTATTTCATCAATCATACATAATTAATAGGCTTATTTTTTTGGACAAATTCAGTGTGTGCCTCTCCCTGAGGCTTGGCCTTTGTTCTATCAGCTCTTTGGTTGTTTTCTAATGCAGGACAAGACTGTTCAGCAGAGAGGGAAGGCTCGGTGAATATCACAGAAATTAATGAAATGCTGACATATAGGCCAACTGTATATTTTTGAAAAAGTTTGTCTTACATCTCTTAAAATCAAGAAGGCCTCGCGACCCCCCCGTGAAGCTTGGGTGACCTCTAGTGGGGGTCGGGATCCAGTGGTTTAGAGAATGTCACATTTTTCCATTTCGACTGTTTGTAAAAAATAAGGGCACTCTGAAACGCAAATAGTCGCCGTCCAAGGAGCTTCAACTAAGTACTGAGTTAAGAGTTAAGAGTCTGAATTTTAATTATTTTGTCATAAACTTGCAAAAAATTCTACAATCCTGTTTTGGCTTTGTCATTATGGAATATTGAGTGTAGATTGATGAGGGTAAAAATGAATTGAAACAATTTCAGCATAAGGCTGCAACATAACAAAACCTGTACACGGTATAAACTGCACTCATTGTTCCAAATGTTCCAGATTGTCACTATGGCACACTGTACATCTCTGAAATTAACTTTCTTCACTTTTTTCAAGTATTTTTTTTTGTCTACCACTCAGAAATTTTATCTGCCACTTTTAAATCTCTGCGCTAAATGAAGGAATAACATTTTAGATCTTATGTCATTCAATGTTCGATATCTTTTACATAAAAAACATTATATGCATGGTAAATTACAGTGTTGGAATTACACCATAGCTTCTGGGGGAGCCCTATTTTTGGGGGGAGGGGGGGTACTGTACACAGTACTGTACTGTGTTATTGTTATCTATAGTGGTTATTTGCATAAAAACACACACTGATTATGATTATTTTAATATTTGCTTTGATTAAAATAAATCTTGGTAAGTTGTTGTGAAGTTAAACAGGTCATAATTCTCTTCATCTATTTTATATTGATGTGAAAACATCTCCTTCAAACAACTGTTCAAACAAGTTTTTTCTCTCAGCCGTGTCTCCGGTCCAAAACAAACTGAAACATGATACAGCGTGCGTATGCGTCAATGTGCAGCGTAACTGTGGGAAAGCATCAATAAGGGGAATTGATGGTCACGGAGGCATGAGATGCAAAGAAAGCGGACTGCTATGGTTCTCTATTCCAAATCACTAGTGTTTTCCCTGACTGCCAAAGCTGCGGGTGTCCTGATGATTTCACCAACAATTTACCCACATTTGGCAGGTGGCGGGTGTTAATTTCAGACCCTGTTATGATGACATGTACAGTCCATGAGTTAGTTTAAGTTGTATGATGACTTAAAGCCCATTGTATACAGAACTGGCGTACAGCAGCACTCAGGTATTTTCTAAATTAAACCTTTTTTTTTTCTAGTTAGTTCGTCCTCTCTGGTTCAATTTGTGCGAACCAGTGGAACCAGTTGCTGTACTGGTCTGTTGACTGGTCCAAGCAGCCACAAAGTGTTACATTATTGCAGGCTAGTGAAAACCTTAACGATCAGGTTCCAGATGTGTGCTCTCATGCTTCCACCCCGGAGGAGATTCCTGTGTGCTTACTCAACAATGGTAATGGGCTCAAATGATAGTCTTTACTCGGCTTTCCTCGAGCGTTCACACGCCGCCACACGCGTACACGTTTCATTGACTCGGTGGAGGGTATCACTTTGATCTCATCGTCACACCTTTGTCTCATTATGCTTACAAGGATTTACCATTTCCTTGGCCATGACTCAACTTTAAACCAGTCTCAGTGCTAAACCTGAATTCCAATCACAGACACACATCCTAGAATGGATTGGAAACCACAACAGGTGTTTATATTAGGGACTTTTGGAGCTGGTGTTGCTAGCTACTTTCATTGGAAAAGAGTTGGTGTAACCAAGTCTAAATATGCCTCTAACAATAACTAAAAAAATTAATCTCAAGGTCTGGGATTACCACAGTAAATCTTAAAGTGATATCCTAGTTCGAGGATAAAGACAATGTATTTACACTGAATATTTAATTGGTCTTTGGCTGTAGATAATGATTGACTTCACTCAGAGAAATAATACACAGACACACAATAATTCTTTTTCTGTACCAATATTATTGAAAATTTCAACAATCAACCCCCACATTAACTCAGAATGAAAAATAATAACAAATTAATAAATAAAATTAAAATAAAAAATCTGGCCAGAAAATGTTTAAGTTTTGCTGCAGCTTTAGTCTCTTAAGGTTGTGCACAACTACAGTCCTTATTTTAGTTTAGTCCAAAAGTCATTTTAGAGGTGGTCTTCCCAATCCCAAATGATGGAAAGATCTTACTGGTGTAATAGTAGGAATGAAAGCCAAGTCCTGCTCAGGCCTGGAGTCCAGAATCCAGATCTGCAATCCACCAGCCACGGTCGCTCCTGGCTTTAGAAATCTATGTAGAGTGGAACGGCTCCTCTCCTCCTTCACACCACGACACCTCTCTCAATGTCCGGGCTATTTCAACAGATAAAAGTTTTCAGACACCACGTTGTAATATCCCCAGGTCTGGCTCTTATTTTCCCTTTCTTACAGAGAGCTAACTTATCGTCTTCTCCCTCTACAGCATGCATCGAAAAGAAAAACACACCGCGCAGCTCTTAGCTACAAACAGGCTAGACTCAAACACATTACACCTTCATACATGTTAGCTAAAAGTCAAACTTAACCACGGTAAAATCATTAAACACTGGCCACATACATTTATAAAATCTTAACTAATAGTATGCAACAACAGTTAGCATAAATGTCATACATTGAAAGACAACACAC
>CAKALU010065057.1:28224-57306 GCA_916700995.1 Hozukius guyotensis
CGTCTTCTCCCTCTACAGCATGCATCGAAAAGAAAACACACCGCGCAGCGCAGCTGCCACCTAGAGGTCATTACCACCAAGCGTTTGCCAACTGCTGCAAAATGTTGAAAACAAATGACTCAAGCAAAACAAAGTGGCTTAGCCTGGTCTATCTGTGTCTGATTAGGCAGTGAAATAGAAAACTCATAAATCAATTCAACACTTTTCTTCCAAACTTAAATTCAAGTGAGCTTGTAAAATTAAACTACATATCACATTATGATAATTATGATTATAGCTGACGTGTGTCGCTTCACTGTTTTGAGCGATGCTCGTTCACGTCTATGTAGAGCGAGCACAAGCACGAGCCCGACGCTGACTTTCGTTGACTTAACGGCCACAGGTGTCGCTGTTAACAAGCATTTCTGATTCTTACAAACAGTCCCTTTAAATTAGTTGAGTTATGGATTTATGGCAGATATGTCAAAAAGATCTCATCTGCAAGAACTTGGTAGCCAATTATAGGAAAACAGTCATTTTTGTATGAAGCCCTGAATCACAAATTATTTTCATTACACCAAATTTGGTAAAAGAATTATCTTAAATGTGTTTGAAGAATGAGGAAAAAGAAATTCTGCCAAAAAAATCAAACTGGCAGAAAATCTTTTTTTATTATTATTATCATTATTATTATAAATGACCACAAGGGGGCGACACTGTTGTGGCTCTACACCAAAACCTCATTAATTGCTAAACATAAGGCATTAACTAACTAGTAAGCTCCATAACAGCCACTATATGAACCTGTCAAGTGCTGTTTCCAAGGTCAAGAATCGTTACAACATCTACAAGACGGAGCCACAAGGTAACAATATCTGATTTGTTTTAGGTTTTAATGTATTTTAATGTTGCTGATTTATTAACACATTATCAATTAATCAAATAACAACAAAAAACCCACTGTAACTGTTGATTAGAAAAATATACTACACATCTTCTCTGACTCTTTTTTACAAACACAACTATGCACAGCTAAATAATATATGTCAACAGCTAGCTAGCTAAGCATTTAGTTAGTTTAACTTGTTTTTGTACTTCTGGATGCAGAGCAAAACTATGGTAAGTCAGAAAGGACAAAAAGGTACACAGTCTCCCTTAAAGGGGTAGTATGCAATGAACTTCTTTGTTTTGGGGCACTTTTTCCTGGTTGGTATTCCAAGAGTTATAGGAATAGTTTGACATTTGGGGAAATATGCTTCTTCGCTGTCTTGCCGAGAGAGTGCACAGTGTCTGTCTGTTAAATATGCCAGCAGACTTTTAGCTTAATTAGTTTCTGAGTGGAAGCAGGAGGACAGCAGGTTGAGGTGGATGAATGGGTACAACAAAACATCAGACTTTACCACAGGAGACAGCTGTTTGTTTCCTATTTCAAACCCCAGTCAACATTTTGTTTTATTAGAGCATGACCACAATCCTTTCCTAACCTTAACCGAGTGTTTATTATTGTAACATGGCAACGAACGTCCCCTAACCTTGACGAGTACATATTTTAACCCAAACCATAATCTCTCCCGAAACCCTAATTAGGGGGATCTATTGGCAGAAATGGAATATAATATTAATACGTATGTTTTCTTTAGTGTACCTTAGAATTAGCCGCTTATATCTACATAGGGAGTGGGTTCTCTCTCCACGGAGTCCACCATGTTGCACCGTTTCTACAGTAGCCCTGAACGGACAAACTAAACTCTGTTAACTTTTCCTGCTTGGGCCGGAGTCGATAACGTTACTCGCTCCCGTCGCCGCCACCGCCGCCGCTCTCTCTCCCCTGCTTCACCACTCACTTCCCACATACACACACACACTCTACACACTGGCTCTGCTCCAAATGGCTCTAGAGAGGGCCATTCGCGTTTTCGCGTCGGCCACCGTAGCTCTCCCAACACGCTTGGCACACAGGAGAGGCTTCAGTTGGTTGCAATCTCCTCACCTCACCGCTAGATACAGCCAGATCCTACACACTGGACCTTTTAAAGTGGCTTAGTCACATCACATGTACTGTATATAGAGGGCATGGAAAAATACAGTATTTTGTTGTTCAATTTGGAGGACTTGTTGGACAAGACTTACATCTCTCTCTCAGCATGAAAGTGACTATTCCTTTAACTTTCCGCCAAATTTAACTGAAAGTAGTTTTTGAGATATGAAGAAATAAACGGAACATAAAACGTGAACCTCTTTGGTGGACATAATGAAGGTAAAAACCTTTGACACAAATATAGTGACACAGTGCAGTTGCAGGCAGCTGCACGTACAGAAAAGACTCCTAATCCCATTTTCTTAAGAAAGGTCAAGTGAAACTCATTGACTCCCAAATCCCTCCATCCACACGGGGCAGAGGACCACAATAACAACTTCTCCAAGTCGCTGGTTTGTAACTTGGCAGACGCTCCTCTCTTCCCCTCAAGCTGCCGGGCAGACTAGCAGCTGCTTTGCATCTCGATGCATCTCGAGAGATGAAAAGTCGCATATTTTCTCAGCACGCTGGTATGGCTAGACCACATTACAGCACACTCTGAGGCATCCACACACTGTACTGCTGGAAACACAGTGGAAGAAGCTTGATTCTTTTGCAGCTCCACCCTCAAAAGACTGGACTAACTACTGTTCAGCAGATTACAGTGTGTCTGTTTGATTCAGACTACATTTAAAAGTCATATACGCAGAGATTTAGAGTTTGAAGCATGTCTCTGTGAAGTATGAGAGGGAAAAGACAGAATACTTTCATATTTTTAAGTGTTTATAGTTCAATCAATTGGACTGTCTCGCATGAATATCTGCGGCTTATTGTTAAAATATTAGACACAAAGAGTGTATTAAAGTTTTGCTCTCCTGTTGTGAAGGACAGAGTGTTCTAATGAGAGCACTGTAGTAGAAAATTGTTCTGGTGTGTGGATTTAACCACAGACTGTGAGTGGAGCTATTCATTTTAGAAGGGGAAAAAACAAGGCGTCTAATTGAATACTATGCTATATTGTGGAATGTCATCCTGGCTTTTAGACGCAAACGAAACAAAAACAACACTGCAAACAGTACGGATGGAAAAAGAGCATAAAACTTCTTACAAGGCAGTTAATGGTTTCCATCTCTTAATGCTGCGGCTTGTTTCCATCGCTTATTAATGCACAACTCTGGATCACAATCCAATCCTCTCATTGCCGCCCTGGGGGGATGACTGCGTATAAAAAAACCACACCTGCTCTACATTGATCCTGGAGCATGGAGGTAATTGGCCACAGAATGAGAGTATAGGCGCAGCATGGGGGGAGGTCGCGCAGAACCTAAAGAGCCCAGACACAGTCGAGGAACTGCGTAAGGAAAAGAATGTCCAGTCTAGACACCTTTTTTCCTCAGAAAAAACCTGAAAGTCAAAAACTCATAACCCAACCCCCTTCTCTTCCTCTGAGAAGGATTCCAGAGTTGTTGGTTCAGTCTCTGCGTGGTCATGTCTGACGAAGCCTGGACTCCAGCAGGGTGAGCCGGGGCCAACAACACACAAAAAAGAAAAAGTTCTGGTTGCTTGAGCAGTCATCCAAAGTTTTAACAGGCTGTCATTCCACTGATGAAATCTACTGTAGAGTTTTCACACCTCCTAAGCCTCTAATAATGGTGTTGGATTTGTTCCCTTTCTGCAAATGGAACATATGCTCACAGTGACATCTGCAGGATTAGCCCAGATTATGAAAACTTGAGATACAAACTGCATGAGGTCACTAAATCGGATCGTGCGAGGCGTGCTTTGTTGATACTAGAGTTGTGTTCAATAGACATGGAAAATGAGTTTTATGATGATATGGCACTACTTTGAAATGCACTTTGTTTGGCTCTTAATAGACGGATGCACATTTTGTGCAGTGTACATTGACAGTTTTTGGTCACTGTAAGTGTCCCTCCTGTCCACACTGGCTCTGAAGAGATAGAAAACACAAAGTTAGAGTCTTTTTAATATGAAATTCTCTCTTTATGTTTCCACACACAGAGTTTCTTCACTGAGCCGCGGTAGACGGTACAGTAAGTGACACAAAGAGGAAAGTTTGTACTAAAAAAAGATTTATTTACCTCCAAATACTGAAGCCTCATGTTAGCTATGGTTGAATTTTATTTGCACAAAATCATCACAAGGAACTATTACAGACACTAAATACTGTTTCAATGCACATATCAAAAACTGTGCCGTTGAAACAAGCTGTCAGGATTTCTGTAACTTTGTGATGTCACAACTCTACAACATTTCACTGTTTTAAACGTAAACATTTCAATTGTGTCCCAGTTTATTGGTGCCTTCACTTGAAACTCGTGAAACAACATGGGAAGTCGTGTACACAATATGCTTGGCGTTCAAGTGGTTAAGTTGTGAGAAACACCGCTTCTAAGCAACGGCGATATTAACGTTACTGTTGGCGTCTAGAAGCCACAGAGGCTAACAATTTAGCAAACTAGCAAGTGGGTAACATAATGCAGTAAATGCAAAGGCGTAATGACAGAGGAAAAAGATGAGGTAGTTGGGAATATCAACATTTTCCTCAGACATATTATAAAATTATGAAGAAAAACAATATTCAACTAAAATTACAATTTATTAACTTATTATGCGCCGAAAAATTAACTTCCACCATCCTCCGCCATTTCTGATAACGTCAACAAACACGTTACAACTTGTAAACTCGGAGCTTTCAGACACTTTCCACTTTCGAGGTTGTAAATACCACAAGAGGGGGGGCGTTCATATGGACCCCCATTTGAAGGCACCGTATGAAACAAGCCGTCAGGACTTCTATAACGTTGTGATGTCACAACTGTACAACATTTCACAGTTTGAAACGTAAACGTTCCAAATGTGTACCAGTTTATTTCCGGTTGCAGTGTTTGTGAATGGCATCGGCTGACAGGAAGTAAACATGGAACCAAGCTGCTGCCTAGCAACGCAATTCTGTTGAAATGTGCTAAAACGGAGCGTTTCAGACAGAGGCTAAATACAGACATATTCAGGCAGACAGTATGAGAAAAATAGTTTTTTTTTACATTACAGCATATAAACATGTTTTAGTAGAAACACAAAATACAAGTATGAACTTGAAAAAGAGCATGATATGGGACCTTTAAGGTAGACTTGAGAAAAATGTGAAATTGTACTTTAATTATCCTTTAACCTTTAACGCTCATGTGCAGTTCAAACAAAAACGGTGTTTGCGCTGGCCTGTTGCATTCAAACTCAGACATTTAAATGTGTTATTTTTTATCTTAATTTTGCCATTGTAAAGGGATTTATTGTGAGAAAAACATCATACAGTGAGATTTACGCCACACCGTGGTTAGCTGGCATTTTGTTCACCCTCATATTATCATCCCGACGAGCCCTTTTCTCTACTTTTTAAAAGTAAAACTCATCGTTTACTGTCATCCAGGATGGTTGAAGTGTCTCTGCTTTCTTTTTTCTATATATTTTATATTTTTAACATTTTTTTAATGTTTTTAATATTAGTATATTTCTGTATCTTATATTTCTTCAATGTTTTTGACTATGGATTGCTGTTTTTTTGTTGTCATCGGTGCATTTCTGTGATCTACAATATGATAGATAGATAGATAGATAGATAGTAACTTTATTGATCCCGAGGGAAATTCAAGTTTCCAGCATCACAGTTCCATAGTGCAAAACATGTTAGTAAAAAGACAGTAAAAAAGTTAGTAGTGCAAAGTACAACGTACAAACAAATATACCAGATATAAAAATACAAGGAGATGGAGAAAACTGTTAAAACTGAATATAGTGCAAGGTAACAGCTGTGATACAGGACTATTAAAAAAGTGAATATAATGCAGAAATATGTGTCCAATTCAAGGTAATAATGAAGTTGATTTCTCTCCAAACCAAGTCAAAAAGTCCCACTTTTCTTCTTCCAAGCATGTGCATTGGGAAAGTTTTGACCTCTGCCATCCCTGATTTATTACCATGTGTTATCACTGGCATGTGTTTGTGGACTAATGCAAACACATATAAGATATATTACCATATATTATCTGGCAACCTTTTTTTTTTAAGAAGGAAACATATATTTTTAAGAGTGAATATATTAGCAGTGGAGGTGGACATGATGATATAACGTCTCCAGTTTTTTTTGTTTTTTTTTGTTGAGTTGGAAAAAGCAGGCTAAATAATGTGAGTGTGTGTCTACTAGTGGAGAGAAGGCGCTCCCACTGTTGGCTGGTAGAGCAGCTCGAAGTTGAGAGAGAGTCCTAGCATTGGTGCGTTCATGGTGCTCGACTGGACCGCAGATGTTTCACCACCCGGGACACTCTGTCTCTGCACACTTTATCTCATCGTTTTATCTCTTTTTTCTCAGCGTGTAGGCGTGCATTAAGGCGTTAACTGAAAAAAAAAAAAAAAAAAAAAAAGTGGGCTACCTCTTCAAACCGTCCCGGTTTTGTGCCGGAGAGTTGTCGTCATCAGCACCCCAGATATCCCCCCCTTTAAGCTCCCTAAATGGATGGGGCAGTCTCGGTCTATGCAGTTCAGCACAGGCCAAAAGATTGGAAACAACTTGTGAATTTTACGCGTCACTTTTAGCGTCTAAAGAGGCTCAGAAATGCCCGGCTGCTTCGCTGCTGCAGCTCAACTCTGAGAGGACTTTTCTCTCTCTGCATTTGTGCTTCTCTCTTTTTTTTTTTTTTTTCTTCTTCAGGAGGAGGAAGGACTCAAAAGTTTACAAGAGAGAAAGGAAAACTCAAGCGCTGAAGTGGCAGCTCTCACACTATAGCCCTCGCTATGGATTGTATGTATTTATTCATGTGCTTTTTTTCACTCAGTCAAGTCTTTTTGGATCATATTTTCGCTGCAGAAACGCATGGTGAGTTATGCATTTACTTTGTTTTTTTTTTTGTTTTTTGCACTGTGTACAGAAATGCGCTCTAAAAAGTCAAAAATATGGAGGAATAATGATGCAAAATTACCTATTTTTATTGATAAATTCACATAATAAGTCTGGATGAAGGCAATACAGTGTGTTGAGTGTGCTGAATTCCCTTTAATTTCCATTTTTACTTCATAAAGAGAATTCCGAGCTACCTTTTTATGCTTTTATACTATAATATGTATGAAATAAGTTCTGTCCTCTATGAAATAATCATGCATTTGCTTTATACACTTTATTCCATAAGCCTCTGTGAATGTGATTCTCACTTGACACTATCTGTCCCATCAGAAAAACTCTCTGGAAAGTTAAGTGAATATGGTCTTATAGTGCCATTCAGCACAGACTCCCGTGGACGCTACATTTCTCATGTGGTCTCTGCTGGAAGTGGAAGTAAAGGTGCTGATGCTGATGCTGCTGCTGCTGCTGATGCTGGTGCCAGTGCCGCCTCAGCCTTTGGCAGCAGACGAAGGGTGGCCCGCGGTGCCCCCGAGATGCCCCCGGTCACCCCGGCCTCGGCGCAGCACTTGTTTTTCAACGTCACTGTGTTTGGGAAGGAGCTGCACCTCCGCCTGAGGGCCAACAGGAGGCTGGTGGCCCCGGGGGCTTTCGTGGAATGGCAGGAGGACTTTGTGGAGAAGGCCAAGGAGCGTATCCACAGGGACTGTGTTTTCACTGGAGACGTGAGCGACATGCCGGAGGCCTCTGTGGCTATCAGCAACTGTGACGGACTGGTAAGTCAATGCATACTTGAAATATTAGTCCTGATGGAGAGGGGTTGTTGCTGGGAGAAAAGATGCTTGCCCTTCTTTGGCACAATGTCAGGGTGAATGTGGAGTGCTATGGGTTGGCATTCATCTTCAGAAAAGTCCTTCACATCTGACCTAAGCTTGCATGTGCATCACGTACTCACATAAGACATGCATTAAAGCAGTATTTCATCTGAAATCTACTGTGTCTTTAAAGCATCAGAGATTCACGCCTATGTAGGCTTTAAGTTTGAAATTTGGTCCTTTGCTGAGAGAGTCCTCAAAAGGTTGTGCAGGAGAATAGAGACAGGAGCAGTAGGGTTGGGATATTGATTATGAACCCATTATATGGTCAGCAAATCTCAATCCTTTCATATTTCTGTCTCTAACAAGTGATCTTTGGTTGGGTACAGATATTGGCTGATGCATAGCATGCATTTAGACGATAGAAAGGTGTCGTTTTGCTACTTAAACCTGCACAAATTAATGTTTTGCCCACTTGGGGGCACTGCAACAAGCTGTCAACACAACATTGACATCAATAGCAATGTTAGCCATCATTAACCAGCTGCGACCTTGTGGGTCTGTGTGTGTGTCATCATGGCAAAATGTGCTCCTGGAGGCACCTACTGTAGCGGGAACTACCACAGAGGTGGTTTTGAGTACTTTGCCAGGTGTTTATTTTTGTCTGTGGACAGATTTTGTCACAACCGTGCAAGTTGCAATCACGAAACATTACAGGTGTGTAGTCAGGATCAAAATAAAGGGTTTGAAGATTGGTGTGGTCCGATCAAGTGTGGGGGGTAGGAAGTGGGGAAGGGGCCACTGACCGCCCCACTTTACGCCAGTTAGCTCTGTTTTTGGTCCCCACCAACCCCTGAGAAAAATATCTGGCTCTTTAGCTGCTGAATGCTCAATTGTGTTCAACAGCTTGTCACTAAAGTTTGGTTGGAACCATAGACTGTATATAAAGATGCACGACGCGTCTCTACTTCTTTCCACTGTATAAAAGTGAAGCCAAAATCTCCCGGATATGGGAGCTGAGATTTTGATGTCATTTTGAGCCAGAGTCTGCGTAGTAGGGTTTGGGCAGTGGAGCTGCGGTATCTAGATCGAACCAATCGCGAGCCGAGTGAGAGAGACTCACAGCTGTCAATCATGACGTCTCATACCCTTTTTATAGCATCAAATAACTAATTAAAACCAAACTTATCAGAAAAATTAACACTTGAACATACATCAGCGTGATAAGAACTACCTAAAATGACAGAAGCCATCTTTGGGAAAACTTCATTTGACTTTGACTTTTGACCTATACTGCAACCAGCCACCAGGGGGCAATTGAGATGTTTTGGCTTCACTTTTAGGGAGCTGTCATGTTGTCCATCTTTATATACAGTCTATGGTTGGAACTTTTTGCCTGCTGCTACATCTGACAATGATGCTGATGAGAGCAGCAAGCTAAAACCATAAAGTTGTGGGCCGTAAAACCAAAACAATGAGCTGAAAGGTGCTAAAGCGCTCTCTAAAGCTGAGGGGAACTGCAGTCTGGTGATAATTCTCTGTGTGTTCATCACCATAAGCGACCCCTTTCACATTTCTCATTTCATGCCTTAAAAGCTCTGTATTTAGCCGAAGGTGAAGTCAATTCAAAATGATTGTCAAAACGATGACTTCTTCCAGAGCTTTGTGTTTCTCCTTCATCACCGCCAATCTATTTGTAGTCTTTTCATCACTGCCTTTAACACTGTGTCGCTGCTGCGATAGGGCAGAGCCGTTGGGAGGTGAGCCACTAATGCATATGTTTGCAGTCAAGCAAATTGGAGAGAAATCTCAAATGCGCATGTGACACATGAATTGTTTGGTTGACCGAAGTGAGGCTACTCCTTAGTTTTTCTAAGTCGACTCTCCGTATTGTTCTGACCGAAAATGACAAGCGTGGAATGGGAGGGAAGATAACCCTCTGACCCCGGAGCGAGAGCCAGAGGAGGAGACAGAAACACACACACTTTCAGTCATGAGTCCTTTTCTACATTATCACACGCTCTGACACCTCAAGTGAGAAAAACTAAGTCTTTGATTGAAGCCTTTTGTTGGCGGCTAGAATTTTCAAAAGCGGCTTTGATGCATTTGTCAGGACAGTTGAGCTGTTGATGTTGCATCGGCACAACACAAAGAAACAATGGACGCCTCTTAACGCTTGTAATTGTTTGTCGTCATCGCTCTATTTTCTCGCTCTCATAGTTTCCCTATATTAACACAACAAACTGTGCTGAATCTGAGAAAGCTGAGAGAAATCGATCTAACAGTTATTTCTTCTTTCTTAATGTAATAACGGAGAGTGGTGTGTGGACAATGCCATGCTGTGTTCTCTAATCACAAAGTAATTTCCTGAAAGGCGACTGTGTGTGCCCCTCTGGGAATCGAGGCAAAACGCGGCACAATGCTGTATTCACCTACGGGTGTGATATGAAAGCTTTTTATGCATTGTGTGTTACAAACCTAAGCGCACAAAAGATCTTTATCAAAGCGCTCTTTGATTTTTTATCACAGAAAGCAATAACGGTTTATAATTTATGAGCTAGGAGTTATTATTAAAGTCCAGCACCAGTCTTGTGTTAGCTTCTGTTCTGCTAGCTTCTGTGCTGAAAGTGATAAAAGACATGGTATCTTGTTAGAATTCAACAACTACAGCTCCCATGAGGCAACACTTTTGTTATTAAAGGCACATTCATATGATGTCAGAGTAACTGTAACCACCAGTTTCCGACAGAGACTGTATATAAAGATGGATGACATGACAGCTCCCCAAAAGTGAAGCCAAAGCATGCAGAAAGGGTAAAAAATCCGGTACTATTTTGCATCAAAAATCATGCCGAAATTAATCAATCATGCTAGGTTCAGTGTTCTAATTTGTGGTGAAAAAAGGCAACAACAGCAGATCAATGACCACAACATCTGAAAGAATGTAAGTCCCAGAAAAAGACAAAACGCCTTATTGTTCACTGTTATTTTGGCATATTGTAGGCCTAGAAACAAAGTGGCAAAAACATCATGATATAGACAATAGTCTCAATCAATTTGTGCTGTAGATAAGACCCAAGTCTGAGATCATTTTCTATACATTTGTAGATAATATAAGGTATGGTCTTCCCCTGAAGCACATGCAATCTGACATGGAGATTTTGCTTCCTCTTATGGCGCTCACTGTGTTGTGTCTCCTGTTAGAGACTTAAAGGGATAGTTTAAGTGTTTTGAAGTGGGGTTGTATGAGGCACTTATCCATAGTCAGTGTATTACCTACAGTAGATGACGGTCGGCACGGCCTCAATTTGAAGAAACAGGCAGGAGTACCAGCATGGAAGCAAAGCAATGTACTGCTGTGGACGGGGCCGGCAGCAAAACGTATTTTAGCCACCTAAAAGAAAGGCCCATCTAAAACAAATCAATATCAGTTTATGTCTATTTCACCGATTTACCTTGCCGTCAGACAGCTTTTTCCGACGGGGAACTGAAGCTGTTGTATCCATCTATGCTCTCGCCAAAGTCGCCAGACTCCATTGAATAAAACTGTAATTTCCCCCCCCCATAACACGGGGGTTTCTGATCTAACGCTGCACGATTGATTAGTTTGTTTGCGTTATTGTGTGTGACTTTGGTGAATCCGAGCTAACCAAAGTCACACAATAACACAAACAATCTAACTGATCGAGGTAGCGGTAGACCAGCAACTCCCGTGTTCTGCAAGGGAAAATTACTGTTTTTTTCAATGGAGTCTGGTTGCTTTGGCGAGAGCATAGATAACAGCTTCAGTTCCCTGTCTGAAACATAGACTGTATAGCTGTCTCACGGCAAGGTAAATCAACGAAAATATTCTAAATATGGCGTACACGTACACTGATATTGATTTTTTTTAGGTGAGTCTTTCGTTTAGGTGGCTAAAATACATTTTGCTGCTGCCCCCGTCCACAGCAGTACATTGCTTTTCTTCCGTGCAGTAACTCTTGTCTGCTTCTCCAAACTGGATGTGTGCCGACGGTCATCTACTGTAGGTAATACAGGTAAAAACACCCTAACTATCCCTTTAAATTTTGACAGGGTTGATGTAAAAAGATCCGTTGTAAATCACATTACTTCTTACCTTCAGTAGAAACTATTTTCCAGGTTAATATTGCTGATATTAAGTCTGTGTGTTATGCAGTTTGTGGGACATTGTGCCTTTTCTAATGTCAAATCTCAAAGCTTTGAGCATCACGACATGTCAGCATTCACCTCTGTGGTGGCGTCAGAAGTCTCGGACCAGGCAAGCAAAACTATCTGCTTGGCTCGATATACCGCTCGGTGCACTTGGGAAAAGATGGTTTTTGTTTGTGATTTGGCTCTATAGTCAGACTCTTAACAATATCGTCCATGTGTTTCCTTGCATCAAAGCCAACCTAAACACAGACCTGTCTGCGCACGCAGGGGCGTTCGGGAGGCATTTGAAGGTGAACAGACAGTTTGCCGGCAATTTATTTAGTCTGATGTGTCTGCTTGATGTTGAAGGACATGGAGGAGATGTATGATGAAAGGAGTGAGTTTGGAGGTAGGAAGAGCGCGAATCATGCGCGGAGGTCACCGCATGCGGGCCAAATCTCTTAGATACACTGTCTTTAAGTACCACCAGCACTCCATCTTCAAAAGTATGTTTGATGTGTCCCCTTATAGAGAACACACACATACTGTACCCGAGCAGATGTATATCACAGTTCGAGCATGTGCATTCCAGGAAACTAAGTGCTCAGACTTGAAGAACGCAGCAGCAGTCATCAAGACTCCTAACATTGCGTTTTTTCCGTTTATTTCATTACTTCAGTACGACTGAATTTCCGCGATAAGCTTTGCTATCAGCGTGTCGTCTACAGCGAGGCCGCTCTCACGGAGATGACTCCTTAATAGCGAGGCATGACATCACCAGTAACAGATTACGTTAACTTGGTCTCCTGCCATGTGCCCGGAGGCGCAATATTTATGGCATTCCAAGCTCATGACAGATAAGACGTTCATACAGTAACGCTGCAAATAAGTCTGATATCTTCTGGATATATTTGGCCTCACAGCACTACTAGACTGTCAGCTGAGGTTGCAGATAACATGAACGCAAAATGACTCTTTCAGTTTCATTTGAATATGTCTCACCAACATGTCGGCGTCTGCGATATCTATCTCCACCTCCGACTGTAACTCCTGCTAGATGGCAACAGCTGCAGACGAGCTATTGTTGTGGAGCGATGAGTGATGGCTATGATTATACCGGCGCTGCTCATGTGTTGGGTATTAGCGCAGATGACGGGGCTGATTGAGTTACATGTGTGATGGAAACACGAGTGCAGTCGGAAGAGCGCTATTTCTGTGTCCCATCAGTTAAAAAGAGAGAGAGCCACCTAGCAACAGGCTGACTTTTTTGGGGGGGGGGGTTGGTGGGGCAGTTTTCCATCCATTGGAGATGGAAAATGCTTGCATAAATTGTTCTATTCATGCATGTTTGCAGGAATGCTGCACAGGGCCGCTGGTCCCAGTCCAGTATTCCAGTATCCTCCCGTGTTCCAGTACTCTGCTGGCACCGACGTAAAGGCACTAAATTAAGAGCTCCATCAGTGGAAGCCCGACATCTCAGCCAGCAATGTGATTTATTTTCTCGCAGTCCAATCCCTATTTGCGGCAAACATGTGTTTGTGTGTGTGTGTGTGTGTGTGTGTGCTCATTCAAATACACACTGTGATACAGGACACGCATACCTGCACACACACACACACACACACACACATACACACACACAGATCACAGACACCAGTGAATGTCACAATAACGACAATCACATCAATGAATAACAAATTAATTAAGTTTTGAAACTGACTGAACACAGATCATTTCAATATTACATAATAATAAACACTATATGCTACTAATACTATTACTGCTACTTATACTACTAGTCCTAGTACCACTACTATCACTACTACCACTACTACTACTACTTCTATCTGAAAACTGCTACTACCACAACTACAACAACTACTTCTTCTACTACTTACCTTTGATACTACTACTACTACAAATACTCATCTACTACTATTGCTACAATTTATATTTCTACTGCTACTACTACACAGACTTCTTCTTCTAATATTACTACTATTTCTTATACCACTACTACTATTACTACTGCTAATATGGCTACTACCACTACTACTACTACAATTTTTTCCACTACCACTGCTACTACTACTACTACCACCACCACTATTACAACTACTTACCTTTGATACTACAACTACTACAACCACTATTACAACTACTTACATCTGATACTAGTAGTACTACTACTACAACCACTATCACAACTACTTACCTTTGATACTGCTTGTATACTCCTACTACTACTTCTTCTTCTTCTACTACTACTACTATCACTACGTTTCCTATGACCACTACTTCTAAACATTATTACTACTAATACTACTTCTTCTTCTTCTACTACTATGGCTACTACTGTTACTTCTACTTCTATTTATAATACCACTTCTTCTACAACCAAACTACGACGTATACTACTATTGCTACGACAACTACTTCTGCTACTAGTACTCATACTGCTGCTACAACAGCACATATACGTCTACTCCTCCTAATAATAATAGATACCAGTAATGATATTAATAGTAGTATTTATCCTCTTAAACTGACTAGCTTCTTTTTGAAAACACAATTAGCTGCTCGCAGCCGCCTCTTAATCTTCTACTTCGATTAAGCGCTCCCCTTAATGGCTAAATTATTATAATTTTTCTGCTCTTTGATATCAGTGTCATGCAGATGAGTGTTGGTGATTAGGAGCCCAATTTTCTCTTGATAATCCTCGCCGTGATCACCAGCCATGCTTGGCCTTTGCAGCCCCGCACGGTGAGATGTGGAAGCTGATAAAAAGGAATCAAGTCATAATCCTCTCCTCCCACAAGCTGTCTCATACGATTATTTCAAACCCGAGTCCAGGACCACTCAGCCATGATTTACTCTCCGGCTTATTGATCCTCCTGGTTTTACCACAAAAGCTTTTATCCAACATCACCAGCATGTCCGCCACCGCCGGGTATCCTACCAAATATTCACTACAGGTCACATTTGTTAAGGATTTTGTGACTAAAATTCACACACTTAAACTCTGTGACCTTGGGGGAAATTAGAGTGCATACCTTGATCTTGGTGGTTGACAGTGGATTAGCTCTTTACTCTCTCCCTCTCTGCGTCTCGCTTCTGGATCAACAAAGAGCGTGCCTGGGACCGAAATTACATGTTTCTAAACAATCTGCCACAAATTACAGGTTAAGCCCCTGGAATGACGGCTGGACTTTGATTTCCTTGCACGTTGCAGCTCAAGCGTGGCCTGAGGCACTTGTTCCATTTCTATATTGCGTTAGTCGTTAATGCACCTCAAGGGATATCTCCGTTAGATTACAACAAATTAATTCTAGCACTATGTTGTGACAGTGTCTGTCTATAGTTAGAGATGTGGAGTTGAGGTTTGTCCCTCACTTTTATAGTTTCAAGTTGATTTTCTTACTCAAGTCTCTGAACAAGTTATGGAAAATATAATAACCAATTATACAGTAGGGTAATTTGTTATTTGCTCAATAGAAGGGTTTCTAGGGGGCAGAAAGCACGACATGTCTAGCACAGCCGAGCTCCAAAGCAGAGATGACAAGGAGTTGTTTGAGCAGTAAACAACACCAACTGCAGAAAAGATGAACTGAAAATGTTTAATACTCCAGGGGGATCACATGCCTTTGCTAAAAACAGAAGATTATGGATCCAGGCCTGCTGGGCAAAAGCATTGACACAGCGCTAGCAAAGCAGCGGGGGGTCATTGCGAGCTGTCATTCTCCACAGATCGATAAAAATGTACTGATCAACAACTGGGTGATCGACCCACGCTCTAAGGAAATATTTATATATATTTACCGACTATGCCTTAAAACTTAAAGCTTCAGTAAGCAGAATATTTTTGGCATCATTGGGCAAAAATTACATAATAACTTTTCAGCATATTGTAATTCAAGTGTTCTGAAAGAAAACTAGACTTTGTTTTCAGGCTTTAGAAAATATAGCCCGTGAAGGGAGACTTTGGCCAATCACAGGTCATTTCAGAGAGAGAGAGCGTTCCTATTGGCTGTGCTCTGGCTGGTGGGCGGTGCTTGGTATTTCTTCAACTGATCTCAACATGGCTGCCGGGTTTCAAACTTTCTCATTTTACAGCTAAACAGTACACTACAAGATGTTTCTGAAAACATTTGAGGTGAGAAATAGGCATTACAGTAACAGAATATTGATTCATATTTGATCAGCGCTGCCTAGTTTAACTGTTTGATCGGAGTTTGTGAGTGATTGACAGCTGTTCAGAGACGGCAGGCTCCAGCTCGGCTCTGATTGGTTGTTTTCCTCCGGTCTGTGAAAACTTGCAGATGCCATTAGGAGCACTGAAGGACACAGAAGCACATGATTTTTTTCAGATTATCTGTCTCATGCACTACTGTCAGGATATAGTGACCGTTTTATAAAAATAACTTTTTTTAATCATATTTGCTCCATTTCTACCCACTGCAGCTTTAAAAAGTGATGCAAGACTTCGTTACAGGTTTAAATTGTTGTAACATTAAGGGGAAGACGTCTGATAGTCTACCGGGGCAGCCACTCCTCTTCCCTCACGATTTCATAACAGGTGATAATAATAAATAAATCTCATATTAATACGTCATGTGGTCGGACTCTGCAGGGGTCTAGTAGTATAGTCAACAAAAATGTACAAACAATGCAAAATCGACGTTGATTACAGCGTTTTTGCTCCCTGAATGCTCACACACCCAGTAATGTTTGTGCACAAGAAACCCGTCTATTAATTTAAATGTCTCCAAATCCCCTCATTTGAAACCAAAGCTATGCTCTTGTCTGTAAGCGTATTCATGCAAGACACACTTCTTTGAAATAGACAAGTTTCCAGCAGCGGTGTGATTTCACCAGCTCTTGCCTCATTTGCTCCTCGGTGTGCACGCTGCACTGTGCAGGTGACAGACTCCAACTGCTGGTTTGCACAGCAGAAAGAAGTCTGAAATTACATACAGTAAATATCCACCTTCAAAGTTGCTCTTACGGATGTGTGGAATTTAGTGCGCTGGTGAGCTTAAGGGTTAGATATATTTGCCTTTTTTTTTTTGTGCGGTGTCAGTGACAGCGCTGGATTCCTCGCTGCCTCAGAGTGTTTTTCTGTCAGTTGTATCCTCCACTGAGCTCTGCAGCTCATAATAATCCCATTCGCATCACATGAAGCAACCTGATGACCTGCACATCTCTTATCCTCTCTTGACTTTTCCAAAGCGTATCTCTCTGTATTTTAGCATCACAGTGTGAAATCTGAAAAACAACGATAACAAAAAACCTAACCATGTAATTTGCACATGCTAATTATTGACACTGAATTCCAAAAAATCTATTTAACTCAGTTCAGTGTGATGAGAGGACTTTTGTTATTTATGACTCAAGGGTGGATGAGGTAAAATGTCCGCCCTCACTGTTTCATCTGACAAAGACAAATTAAAGTGTTAATGGTTTGATGATGGTACTATAGAAAACAGTCAAGGGATCACCAAAGTTTATACAATTCATCCTGAGAGGAACATGAATTTCTGAACCAAATTTCATATCAATCCATCCAATAGTTCTTGAGATATTTCAGTCTGAACCAAAGTGGTGGCATACGGCAAAAAAGTTTTCTAGCTTCACGGTTTACTTCCGGGATGTGCGGCCCACTGAATATGTGCAGTAATGTTTCGCTGGCCGCGAGTTCCCACTCGGATCATAGACTTTACATTGTGATGACGTCACAGATGTTTAAATCTCTTTTCTCGGCTCGATGAAAGTTTTAAAAAACCTCCATGGATCAAAAATTCAGAATAGAAAGAGTCATAATTGACCTTGTTTGCAGTTGGACGTGTCCTGTCAACAGTTTTACAGATGTCTCTCTTACAATGGTGTTATATTATACATCCATGTGCTTGCTAGAGCTGTATGTAGCCTGACAGGAAGCTCTGCAGACACTACTCAGGGCTGAAAATACCCCACTGTGCAATGTTTTGGGGAAAATCTATTTAATTTATGTTTTGATTTGAAAATTCACCTAAAAATATGCTATTTTTAATTAATCAATTAACTGTATAGTCTATAAAATGCCCGAAAATAGTAAACAAAAAAAAAAGGGACCAGTTTAAAGGTGCAGTGTGTAGAATTTGGGGGCATATAGCGGTGAGGTTGCAGATTACAACCGACTGAAACTTCTCCTGTGTGCCAAGCGTGTATGATAACTGCGGTGGCCAACGTGAAAATGTGAATGGCCTGATCTAGAACCAGTGTTTGGTTTGTCCATTCTGGGCTACTGTAGAAACATGGTGGCCGGCTCCTTAAAGACGACCCACTCCCTTTGTAGATATAAACGGCTCATTCTAAGGTAACGAAAACACAAGAACTCTTATTTTCAGGTGATTATACACTAAATAAAACATAGTTATGTATATTCTGCCAATAGATCATACCCTAAATGCTACACACTGTTCCTTTAAGTTCCTGGAGGCCAAGGTGATGTCGTCAAAATGCTTATTTTGTCAGACCAACACGCAAAGTTATTCAATTTGCAGTGATATGAAACAGAGAATAGCAGCAAATCCTCAAATTTTTGAGACTGGAATCGTTTTCAGGTCTATATTAGTTAATTTCAATTGAACTTTCAGAGGGATGAAGCCATTAATAATACAGAGATTAACTGAAAATGCAATATCTTTGTGTCCCCTTCCCACTTCTGACAGCGAACGTACACCCTCCCCAAGCCCCGACTTCACCATGCAGCGTACACATGTTTACATTTGGTTGGTCTGTAGGCCCTTCCAGATGCTGCTGCTCTCTCCCCTCACAGAGCCGGCTTCTCTTTCCACCCACTGCTGAAATAAGAGACCACAGAGGAAGTATTCGAGCATGTCTTACTTGGCATTTCCTGGTCAGGGGCTGGACAGATTCTTTCACTCCTCTTTGCCCTTACGGTCACATGCAAGCCGTTTTGTGTTGTTAGTCCTGAGTGACAGCATGCAGAGGAGTTTTTTGGTTCGTTCTCTTTACTGCACTGTATTTAGATTTCTTTTTGCAGCTGTAAATACACACATCCTTGCCAAAGTCTTGTTGGTGTGCCTTCTTCATGAGTATAATGATAGGCTGGATGGATCTCTTTTTTTTCTTCATAAGGAGTAGGATTATGAGAAATAAAATGAACTGCGCTGTGCAGTGGATTCAGAAAGCCCAGTTTGTTCTTATTACGCTCAATAGAAACGACATAGCAACACAAAGAAGAAAAGAGTCGACGACAGATTTGTTTGGTTCATTAGTAGAAGATGTGACATTTAGGTCACATTGGGTCTTGTGTTCTTGCTTAATTAACATTTACAAGTTTAGATCCAATTAATTACCACCCCTGAATCTACCCTTATTGACTAGACATTTTGTTTTTCTTTTTGTCCATTTTGCCTTTATTGGACACAGCTCATGGTAGAGTGCGTGACAGGAAACATGAGGGAATAATATTCTCTGGATGGATGTGAGCAAATTTTGCTGCGGTGTCACACCATTTGTCCACCAGACTGGTGACCTGTCCGAGGCGGACCCCGCCTGCGGCCCAATGCGTGCTGGCATAGTCTCTGTCCTCCCATGACCCAACAGAAGGATAAATAGTGATTCATGATGGATGGAGGTAGAAGCTTTGTACAAATGCCGATATTGAATGCACATACCAGGCTGTTTACAGCGAGCCAAGGTGATGATTCTTCTATCAACACAGATGACAAAGCAGAGAGATATGTTATATGCATCGAATAGTAGAATGAGTTGGACATTACCTTCCAGCACTCTCACTTATGAACACAATTATAAAACTTTAAGGGAAAAGTTTGACATACAAGAATAAAACCTTGGTGGCACTCTGGAGCCCTGCTGTGTTCACCAGCTTGTCGCTAAATGTGTCTGCTGTTAAGTGCTGAGCAGGTGGGCTCTTAGAGCTGAAAACAGCTGCCTGCATGCGGCCGATAACGACGCCAGGAGAGCGGTGAGAGTGAACCAAATCAGTAAAGTTGTCCTTTTATTTAGCAGTGAACACCTGACACACAATAAATCGTTCCCAGTGTCACCCAGTAGGTTTACGAGCAAACTAGCTGATGAGCTAATCGACCAATACGTAGCCAACTAATTTTGTCTAATCGCAATTAGATATTTTTTAATTTTCATAGATTATTTTTTAGATATCACCTCTGTGCCTATTACTTTATTTAATTTCCTAATGACTCCAACGCTACATGCACAATTGTAAGAACCTTAAAAATGAGTCCTGAATGCACCAGTCAAATGTACTGTGTGTGAAATATAGCCGCTCAATAAAAAAGTTATTTGATAAAAAAAAAAAAAGTGTTTTGCAGATATGCAGAAAGAAATGGCAGTAAATAAATGGCAAAATGTGTGGTAATTTAGAAATGGCGCTGACATAATTGAATTTGTCAAGCACTCAGAGAAACACTCAGTCATTAATGACTTGATTAGTTGAGTAATAATGGCATCAGTCTGGCTCTAAGAATCACTAAAAGACTGCAAACAACACATCGAGTTGGCACTCGAATCTCTCATGTTATGGAATGAATCAATGCAGATTGATGTTGTGTGGTAAATGACGGAAATTATTATTTTTAATGATAACAATTACACCAAACAGCTTTCACGGCGGAAACCATACGAGTGAAGCAGAGCTGGATGTTGGCTTCCCCGTGCAGTCCATCTAAATATTTACCCTCAGTCACATTAGGTATACAACAAGGAGGCCTGAAGCAGAGGATGTTTACTTTATGGAAATGAGTGTGTGCAGATGTCTGTGATCTCTTATGTGCCATTCAAGACGCTACATTATCACTTAAGCTCAGATGCTGAAAAGGAAGATACGGGAGGAGGAGTCGACGCTCAGTTATGTGGCAGATTCCAGTGTGTGCTGTCCGAGATATCTTCTTTGTTGTCCACCAATAGATGAAGCTCCTCCATCACTCTGTCACAGTCCCATGCAATTTAAAGTGTCAAACCAAGTGCTATTATGCCATCATGGGAAAAAAACAACATTTTAACTACAGTGTTTGTTGCGTTTCTAGTGAATTGAGGTGTATTTGTCATGTCGACGGTGAAATTTCACAATTTTTCCTGGGCAGCAGAATTACTGTAGACATGTAAATCAACAGTAATTATGATAGCTGTTCCTTTCAATGAAAGTGCAAGGTTTTCTTCCTATAGCGACCGTTTATTGCTGACATTCAACAATCAGCCAGGGTCAAATCCACCTCTGGAGAGGCAGGCGTGACAATGTTTTCCCAACCCTTAATTCAGTACCGCTCAAAGAAATGTTGAGTTTTGATTAAGGGCCCTATGTGCACAAACTTTATTGTGCACCTAACGCTCTCAGTGGGTAGTTGAAAGGAGTTTTTAGAAAATGCTAATTGAATTGGAGCACATCAGTCAGTTTGAGAGGGAGCGAGTACTTTTAAAAAAAAAAAAAGTAAATTGTAAAACTTCAACACAGGCTTTGAATTCTTTGAACATCACAGTTTGGCATTGGAGCTTTGAATTCATCGAAAAACATAAGATAGAAACGTACGGCTGAATACTCATCATCTCGTTCAGTGTGAAATCGTGGTGACAGTCAATAAATCTTGGTGAAGCGCTTGTTAGTGAGGGGCCCCAAATTGTGTCTACCTGCGTCATTGCCCTTCTCAAGCATCGTCCAATTGATCAGGCGCACTATAATTACTGGCTCCAGTGGAATTACCGTCCTTTGAAGGAGGAGGGAGCGCACTAATTTTAAGCCCTCTTTTTCCAGGCAGGTCTGATCCGGACTGATAATGGGGAGTTTTTCATCGAGCCCCTAGAGAAGGGCCAACAGGACGTGGAAGTGAAGGGGCGAGTGCACGTGGTCTACCGCAGGTCGGCCATCAAGCGGGAGACGGGCCAGCGGAGGGAGGACCTCCACAATGAAGGTAGGCGAGGAGAAGGAGCCTGACGTCAGTGGAAACAAAAAGCACTGTGTGCATTTGTGTGTGTGTGTGTGTGTGTGCTTTGACTGTGTGGGTGTGCACGTGTGAGTAAGTGTGCATATGTGTAAGAGCACCGGAGGTTCACATTAGCAAGGACTGTTTATTTGATTGTACATCATAAAATAGAATGAAGCGCCATCATGTCAAGTGGTTCAACTGCATTTAAAGCACCAGTGGTTTGGTTTAAATTTAGCCTATTTATTATTCATTTATTACTGTATACTTTACATCACAGCTAAACATTTCACCACAGTGAACATCAAGTCTCAAACTGTTTTTAATACTTAAAGTTACTATGAGGAACTTTTAACTGGTTATGAAACAGTCGGAGCTCCAGCGGGAGGTGGAGAGCTCCGCGCCCGGCAGCGGCGGCTCCTCCTCCGGCCAGGATCAGAGCTTTGCCTCGCTGCTCTGTCGGGGTCATGGCTTGAAGGTAACATGCAAGTTGCGAAACTCTCGCAAGATGGTTAAGGTTAGGCATTAACCTTGAATAGGTAAGGTTAGGCATTGATCTTGAATGGTTATGGTCAGGATAGGTCGTCGGGCAGCGAGTCTCACCTGAGTTTTTTGCAAGTTTTTGCAAGTTTTCGAAATTTGCTGGTTACCTTCTAGACACGACCCTCTGCCCTCTGCTCCGGGACCCAACGCCGACTCCACACTGCTGGAGGCCCAGGCCGTATCGCTGGGCCCGGATTAGGTAAGGGAGGCACGGGAGAACCAGAACCAGGACTGCCCGGAGCGGACCGTCAGACCCTGCTGCAGTAAAATGAGAGGTTTTTCTAAAGGGACTCTGGTGCTCAGAAACACACTTACACACAAAAATCTCCTTATGTTTAGGCAACAAACTTGGACAAGGAAAAAATAGGGTGAGTCCCCTGGATGCGTCGACAGTGAGTTTACTGCGTCTCAAACGCATTGTCTATTGTACCTGGGTCTCGAGCCCTGATGGTACCTGCGGTACTGAATGTTGGCGTCAAGTTGGTGTCTAAAACTGTACTTGAATCCTAAATGAAAGTATGCAATATTTGCAGTTAAGGAGCTAAAATGTGCATCACATCGGTATGGTCCCTTCACCCTGCAGCCTTTGGTACGGCCCCTTAAACTCCTATCACTGCTCTATATTTATTAGGCTTCACAGCAGATGCAGTTCTCCCAAAACCAGCTGGTAAAGTGAGAAATTCTGGGCTCCAGTGGTTGTACTGGGGACAGGGGAGAGAGGGGGTGTGTGTGACCTTTCTTTCGCAGTCAAACGTCCCAACACCATCATGAATTCCTTTGCTATTCCTTCCATGCTTGCTACAACAATAGCTTGAGCATCTGGAGGAAGTCTCTCTCTATACTCACTGATTCACTCACGTTTCCCAGCGTCTTTTTATTTTACTCCACAGCCCTTTAGATAAATTTTAATCAAGTCACCCATTCAGACTTTTCTACATTTTTAGTCATCAGCTCGCATTAGTGTCATGTATTTGAGGCCTTGTTCTATCTAATCTTGAGTGTTGTGAAAGCTTTTTACAGTGTTACGCGTGGGATTTTTGTCAGATATTTGTCCTTTACAGTATTGTCACATCCTGCTGGGAGAGCCAATGTCCCAATTACGGCTGTCGCCTTCATTTAATGTCTCTATCCGTGCTATTATCTGTGGTAATAATTACATTTTCAGCTTTGCAAAGAGTTATTTTGTTTACTGCTTATTAAAAATAGTCCGATTTTTTTTTTGCACACATTTATCTTAATTTACTCTGCCACCACTGGTGCATATAAGATGTCACCTGTCATGCGTTTATCTGTTATTTTTAGTTACTTAGACTAAATTGCTTCTCGGGAGATTCGCCTTGAGCCACTTGTCTTGAATGTTTTTTTGCAGAACACTACTGTGTTCATCCTTCTTTTTCAATTTTCCGCGTTGTACTTCTGAAAAAATACCTTGTCCAATTGATTTTCTATGCATAAGATAGTGTGTCATGTCTCCATTTGTATCTGGCACGCTTGAATCACTACCGACTATTACAAAAGATTATCATAATTCATAGCCTAGAGCTACATGCCAAGCTTTAATGATACATGAGCCAATTTCTGCCAGACACTGTCAACACATTCTTTTAATTTCAGTTACATTCAAGGTTGTTATTACCTCCATCAAGGAAATGATGCATCGGTTTGATGATGCATCGGTTTGTTTATTTTTTTTTTCTTGTTTAGATAGCATGACATCAGACAAAAGTTGGTGAAAAGACTGGATTTTAATGAACTGCTGCTAAGAATAAGTCTATTTATATCCTCTGTGGTGTTTTTTAGCTTATATGTTCCAAACGTATGGATCGCTGCTTCTCACTTATTTTTTTTTTCCCATCTGACATTATTTATATCTCCATCCTCAGAGTTCTGGGTGATCTCCCAGTTTCTGCGTCTGTGAACTTCCAAATTCAAACAATTTCCTTCTTTCATTGAGCGTATGACGAGCACAGATAGACGGTTAACTGTGCTTGAATATCACACCTTCAAAAACCAGCTCAAGTGCTTTATAACCTGGACGAATGTTGTTTGGATTCGGCGCGACTCAGTTAGGGTTTGTGCTATGAATGCACATACTATAGTTAGGCTAAATGTGGGGCTGCGAGGAAATGCACGATTTACGAGTGCAAGGGGAGTATTTTGACTAGAGATCAAGTGGTTTAGAACATATAAAGTCTACAGGCCTGTCGATAATCCCAAAGAATTCCTCCCGCGCATCCTGAGACTCAAAGACTTGTTTTATGTCGGGTCTGACGCAGACATAAATCACTCCGCAAAAGCTGGAGAGAAGAAATATCATACATGCATCAGATTTCCCACTGTGCTGTCATTGACTTGTTTATGTGCTGCTCATATTTTTCAGTGGCAGACTTCGGGATCGCGGACCTCCCCGCGGCTCTGGATCTCGTCGAGCATAAACTGTCTGAGTCGGAGCGCAAGAGGAGGCACGCGAAGAAGGACGACTACAACATCGAGGTGCTGCTGGCTGTGGACGACTCGGTGGTTCGCTTCCACGGCAAGGAGCACGTGCAGAATTACGTTCTCACTCTCATGAACATAGTAAGTGTGATGGTTGAAAATGCTCACCCACTCCTCATTTATGCAGATTCCCAACATGAAATATCAAGGCCTGCAACAAAACATTACTTTTATTCTTGTTTAATGAGCTGATTATTTTCCTGATTTATTGATTAGCCCCTATGAACTGAATAGAAATGGTCCGCCAGTGCCTACATTTCTTGGAATATCTTCAAATGCTTCACATCCCTAAAATCTACACAACCTAAGCTGAAAGGTTATGTCAGTCAATAAATGATAATAATTGATAACTGTATTGAAATTGTGTAAAAAATACAAAAATTTGACATGTTTTTTCCATAAAATGTTACAAAATAATAACAAAACATATTGATCCAAAAGATTTCTAAATGTAGAAACACGGACAAAATATTTCTTAACACTCCATAAGTTATTTGAACTGTGCACATTCTTTAGTTTTTGAGATATGCTCCTTTCTATGAGCAAATCGAGTGCAAAGGCATTTTGATAGTTTAGTCACGTTCCACACATAACGTAATGACATCATCACGAGCGTACAGTGTGATGATGCGAAAGACAGAAGCCTTAGCTTTCAGCTGCAAAAAGAATGAATGCTCTAGCTATTATGGTTTTTATTTTACATTGATTTAAACAGGATCATGCAGACAACGATCTCCTGCGGCCATTACGGGGCAATATTCTGGTGCCACCGACCCCGCATTTCGTACCGCACGTAACGTAATGTAATGTAATGACATCATCATAAGCGTACAATGTGATGATGCGAAAGACAGAAGCCTTCGCTTTCTGCTGCAAAAAGAATGAATGCTCTAGCTATTATGGTTTTTATTTTAAATCAATTTAAACAGGATCATGCAAAGAATGATCTCCTGCGGTCGCCCGCGGTATGTTAGGTATAAAGGGTTAATTTAGTCTATAAAATGTCATAAAATTGTATTTTCAGATGACAATAAATAGTGAAAAATACACAACGCAGTTTTAAAAAGTCAAACTCCAAAGATATTTAGATCACTGTTACATAAAACAAAGAAAAGCGGCACAAATGAACAATGAGAAGATTGAATTAGTGATTTTTTTTGTAAGTTTTGCTTGAAAAAAACACTTAATCTGTTCTCAAAATAATTGCTCGACTAATAGACTAATCGTTGCGGCTCTATAAATATCCTTTCTTCACATGAAAATGCTGCTGAGTTTGTTGATCTTCTCCCTGTGGAGGTATTTTTCCCTCCTTGTCCTCTCTGACATCAGACCTCGCCACACTTCTCCCCCCTAGACCCCCACTTTTCTGTAGTTTATGGATTACCGATGAGAGGTGAAAAAAAAAAAATTCTCAGCTCGTTCATTACGGGTTCCACCAGCTCCTACCACCATAATCTACTTAATGGGCCCAAATCCCTCAAGTCAGATTTTCACAGGGTGCTGGTTTCACTCTGTAACAGTTACCATTTGGACCCTGCATGGTGGTCTGATTAGCCGCACTAGACCAATTAGAAAGTTGACTGGGAGCTCATGGAAACCAGCGCCAGGACATGGGATGATGTGTTTATTTAATTGGGATATTATATACACATTCCATCCCCAAATGTCTTCGGCAGGGAGGAATGTCTGATTTTAACGACCTTGGCTGATTCGGCTGTGAAGTGGCTGCGAGAGCGCTCCGTAATTATCAGTCCTTGGTGTCTAGTGCTCTCTGATAGGCACTTATTTCAGATCACCGGCTGGATAAGATGACTTCAGGAAGTCCTTATGGATGACTGAGCTATAACAGTAATATCTGTATATTCCCCATTCATTCGGAGTCAAATTTGTCGAGACAAACATGCAAATTCCTTGAAAGAAAAGCGAGGGGTCAAAACTCTTTAGTTCCACCCGTAAGCCACAGGCTTGCTGTGTCTGAAAGAGCTCTGCCCACTCAAATCCCTCCGAATCCCGGCTCCGTGGCTGCAGAATGTGTAGTACCACCTGGAGAAACTCTCCCCGAGGGATTGATTACTGAACATCCTGTCTGCGCGAAAGCCAAGGTGACTGCTGAGGTGCCTGCCGCACAATGGCTGTGTTGTTTGACCAGGTTTTGTCCACGTCGATGTGATGCTGTACACAAGCCAGGGACACCTAGCGCCTGTAGTCCACAGCTGCTACTCTCATTTGCAGCCACAACAGTCCCATTCCAGTCCTCTGTGTGCTCCTCCTGGCTTTCTAATTATCCCCGTATACGACGAGTTGGAGGACTCACAAAAAGTTTTTTTACAGGTTGAATGTATAGAGTCCTGAGTCAGGAAATATACGCAACTTTTACAAAAGTCATCATGGAACTTATTTTTTTTATACTGTGCACATTTTTCAACAGCCTTTCTGTTTCAGGTCCAACATAAACACACGTATATGGGTCAGTATACTGTAGACCAGTCGAGGTATTTGAGCTCGTAACAAATCTGGGAGAACTTGGGGTCACTCGAGTGTTCTTTACAGCATTTATTGACCTGAATGGGCTCCTGTGAATGGCATATTTGCTTAAATGCCTTGGGTGTAACCCCGCGTCCCAGAGCAAATTTGGACTTAAGCCAAGATAGCCTTTCTTGAGTGACAGAGCTTTTGTTCTGCACGGTCATAATTTGTACCCACAGAAAGCTTAGTGGTCACACACTTGTTGGTGTTTAAGCAAAGAGTAGCACTCTGTTATTTTGTTTGCACAATGAGGACAACATCACTGTTTACAGATAAGAAAAATAACCCTGAAACTGAATTTAGATCTCTTCTTAAATCAGTAAAACTAAAAGCAGAAAGTTGACCTGCTGCTTTGACAACCTTTTGCGAAGTCTGAGTGCTTTCTTGTTATTTGTTTGTTTATGCATAATCTTGGCTTTACGGATGGCTGGTTGTGCCTGTAATTCTGCAGATATTTATGCTCATATGCTGTCTCTTGTGTCAGGATTCCAATTCCCATGGAGGAAAATAATGTTTGTAGGATTTCTTTGCATATGCTTTCACCGGTAGCAGCTGAGGAGATTAAAGGGGAACACCTCCTAAATGAAGAATTCCAATATGTTATTCCCATGGTTTAGGAAAGTAAAAAAAAAAATACATGTGAATGTGAGCTACTCTTTCTCAAAGCAAGAAACCAGAGTCTCAAACTTGTGATGTCATCAAGCATAAAGCAATGGCAGAGCCACGGGTGTGCCAGGGTGTTCCTGTGCCACCCAAAAATCAGATGCAGAATGAACTTTTAGTTGTAACCTTACTAAAACGAGTTACTATTACTAAACAAAACAACCTGCCACTATCAATCTGCAGCCATTCTATATTTTTACTAGTGGAAGTTGGCAACCCTACACACATATTGAAAATAAAAGTCATGAGCAGTCGTTTTTATTGAGAATCCTACTAAAATGAAAACATGACCAGCCCCACTCTGCCTCTGATTGGCTTACCATGATATTCTTACCCTAATCAATCTCACTCCTCATGCCTCACCTAACCAATCCAACCAACGAAGGCAGCGACTACTAACCAATCAGAGGTTGAGAAGGGTGGGTCATGCCTTTCGCTAGAGCAGGATTTGTAATTTAGCGACCAGGAGTCGCTGCACAGAAAGCTGTCAGGCCGGTAGAAAATGTGGTAGTGGCTAGAAGGGAGCCCGCAAACTGGGGAAACCCTCGCGAGTTCGTTAAGGTTAGGTATTGATCTTGAATAGTTAAGGTCAGGATAGGTCGTCGGGCAGCGTGTCTCGCAAGCGTTTTTGCAAGTTTTTGTAGATCTCAGATCAGATTTTACAGTTTGCGGGCTCCCTTCTAGACACAACCAGAAAATTTAGCTGCAGCTGGCAGCGTCATCTCTTGCTGCTTTCACTTGCACTCGGACATCGGAGTTTTGCTCTTGTGAATTTCCGACCAGGCACAACTTCATCATATATATACAGTGTACAGTATGAAAAAAAATCCTCCTCTCACCTTCGTGGGTGGTATCTGCGTCCTCCTCAAGCTTGAGTCCTCTACCAGAGGCCTGGGAGTTTGAGGGTTCTGCGCAGTATCTTAGCTGTTCCTAGGACTGCTCTCTTCTGGACTGAGGCTTCAGATGTCGTTCCTGGAACCTGCTGGAGCCACTCTCCCAGTTTGGGGGTCACAG
>CAKALU010065057.1:58047-89563 GCA_916700995.1 Hozukius guyotensis
ATCTCCCTCTCACCCTCATGGGGTGGTATCTGTGTCTTCCTCAAGCTTGGGTCCTCTACCAGAGTCCTGGGAGTTTGAGGGTTCTGTGCAGTATCATAGCTGTTCCTAGGACTGCTCTCTTCTGGACTGAGGCTTCAGATGTCGTTCCTGGAACCTGCTGGAGCCACTCTCCCAGTTTGGGGGTCACAGCCTCGAGTGCTCCTACTACCACGGGGACCACGTCGGCTTTGACCTTGCACATTTGTTCCAGCTGCTCTTTCACCCCTTGATACTTCTCAACCTTTTCATATTCCTTCTTCCTGATGTTGCTGTCAGCTGGTATCGCCACATCTATCACCACTAACCCTCTTCTGCTGTTTGTCAACCACCACTATGTCCTATTAGTTGGCCAGCAGCTGCTTGTCAGTCTGGAATCTAAAGTCCAACAGGACCTTAGCCCTGTTGTTCTCAACCACCTTCAGTGGTATGTCCCATTGGGATTTGGGTACTTCTAGTCAATACTGGGTACAGATGTTCCTGTACACTATCCCAGCCACTTGGTTGTGCCTCTCCATGTACGCTGATCCAGCTTGCATCTTACACCCTGCTACGATGTGCTGGACTGTCTCAGGGGCATCTTTGCACAGCCTGCACCTTGGGTCTGATCTACTATGGTAGATCCTGGCCCGTGTGCTTAGGGCCTGCTCTTGTGCTGCCATGATTAGTGCTTCTGTGCTGTCTGCCAGTCCAGCGCTTTTTAAACCTCTATATATATATACTGAGGTGGCAGCTGGGGTGGCTGTATTAGTGTTAAAACTGCCAAGGAAAATCCCGGGCTGAATTTCAATCCCAGTCCGCCCCTAGATCATGTGGTACACCCAGTTTTTCTGAGGCACACCCACAGTTTTTTTTCTGGCTACGCTGGTATAAAGTCTGGAGCTGCTCCATAGACAATGAATGGGAGGCTGATTTTGTGGACCCACAGAATGCTTGTTTTCTTTTTTTATACCCAAATGAGCTTTATTCTATTGTAGTGTTCTCAGTTTTGAAACAGAAAATGTTCCCATATACTCAGTACGTTCCCCTGGGTGCTCAGTGTCATCTGTAACATCTCTCTCATTCATTGTCTATGGAGCAGCTCCAGACTTTATAACCTATGACATCACAAATTTGAGTTTTAGCTCTCTAGTTTTTGGATTTGGGAGAGAGTTGTTCATGTTTACTAATAGTTTTGGACTATCCTAGACTTGGAAAATTAATTTTGAAAATGGGCGTAGTTCCCCTTTAAAGCTTATGGACAGAAATAACATCCCAGCTGTCCAGCAGCTCTGCTGTGGCATTAATGAAAACATTGGTCTTCACCTCAGGGCTCTTGTGAATTTCAAAGTGTCCAGCAACACTGTTCACTTGTTCAATGACCTTTGTTAGATCAATGTTATTGACAGGCTGAGAGGCGATCAACAGAAAAGTGATACTAACAATCAGTTTCAGGTTTCACCAGTATTGCAGAGCATTGAAAATATTTATTTTTGTTGCTGTTCGCAGTTAAATAGTATAAAGAAATTCTTTATAAAGAACAGAAATGAAATAAAAAGTAATATATAAATGACATAATACATTTGGAGTAATAAACTGGATAAATGTCAGACTATAAAAAGTTATTTTAAAATGTGGCATTTACTCTGGTGATATTACACTGAGGGGAAGTTGTTCATAGTGCTGTGGCTACTACAGTGAAAACATTATGTTCTTTTTCTTTTAAGCCTGGAGCAAATGATTTTTTTTATGTTTTATCTCCAGATCTGAAATATTGTTTGTGCAAAAGTTTGGGTTAAAAGATCAGAGTTTTAAAAGTAATGCAAAACAACTCATACATATTCTATCTGCGAGGCAGTGAAACGCATGTCAGGACTCTAGAGAGAAAGATGTTTTCTGTGCTTAGTAATATTCATTTGCTCAACTGCGGTGTTGCGCTTCATTAATCTGGATGGACAATTTTTCTGATTTTTGGAAACCAGGATTGGAAGACTCTTAGAGACTTTCTTGATGAGAGTTAGATGAGGAGATCAATACCACTCTCATGTCTGCACGCTAAATGTAAAGCTAGAGCCAGTAGATGGTTATCTTGGGTTAGCTTTGAACGCTTTAAACAAATGAGATATAACATGTTAACTAGAGGGGCTTTAGAGGGGCTGGTTGGTGGTCTTTGTTTTAAGCTAAGCTAACATCTTCAGTCTGTAGCTTTGTTTGTAGCTTTATTGATCTTCCCATCTAACTCGAAGAAAGCGAATAATCGTATTTCCCAAACCAATTTATCAGAGCTTTTGTCAGTATTCAACTTTAGGAAGTTAGACACCATCCAGTCTTTAAAGAGGACCTATTATGTTTTGTGCTTGTCCCCTTTCCTCTAGTGTGTTACATTGTTTTTTGTGTATCTAAAAGGTCTGCAAAGTTATAAAATGCCCAAAGTCCAGGCCAAACGGAGTTACTCTCCCCCACAGAAACACTGCTCCTGAAGTGCCTGAAACGCCTTGCTTGAAGTCCCGCCTTCTCTTCTGTAACGTGATGATGTCACCAAGTAACACATTTGCATAATACCTGCTTAGCGGCAAGTTTGGCACGCCCTCAAACAAAGCTAGTTCAAGCGGAGCTGGAGCGGAGTTCGAAGAGTTTGGTTCAGTTAACCAATCACAACAGAGTGGGCCAACTGACCAATCAGAGCAGACTGGGCTTTTCGGGAGGGGGCGGAGCTCAAACAGAGCGTTTCAGACAGAAGGGATCCTGCAGCACCGCCGGTATGAGAAAAATAAAGCATTTTTTGAACATTAAGGCATGTAAACATGTTCTAGTAGAAACCCAAAATACAAGTATGCACCTGAAAATAAACATAATAGGTCTTCTTTAATAGCAGCAGACATGGTTGCATGGTTATTGTTAAAACATTTAGGTTTGAATGAAACGCACAACTTGATATCATCAGCATAAGAGCAGTGACCGAGGGGGAGCATCTACTGAGTAAAACTAAACCAAGTATTTATCCTTGTGGGAGGGAGAAACATGATTACCAGCAGCCACTTTAAACACTTTGTTGAATAAAACGGAAGAAAATCAATTTAAAGTAGTTCCAGTCCCGGTGCCCCAGTCTCTCTAGTAAAATTTCATCATCAGGGGATCAGAGGTTGCACTTACACCCAGTGATATTAAGTTAGTGTGACAACAACTGTTGATGAAAGCCAGATAGAAATGATTCCCTTCAAGTCTTTTTTAACAGCTGATCAACAAAAAATGTTTATGTTAATTTGGAGATAGGGGTGTAGTCAAGGGAACGTGTTGGTTTCTTAAGTAGAGGCTTGATTCATGCCGGTCATGGACTAAACCAAGAGAGAGACTCATTAAATTTGTTAGGTGGCCCATGGGTAATGCCTCAGAAAACTCTTTAAAGAGTTTTGACAGTAGAAAGTTAAGATTAAAGACGGACAGATTAGACACAAGTCACTGAGGGGAACTGGGGCTTTTTGCCTTTTTAACAAAGCCATTTTAAAACATTGCAGTCCTCTGCGGAGGTGTCTCGAGCTGCAGGGGGGGATGGAGTCTTCTATTGATAGTGATAAAAAGAAATCTCTCTTGTGCTTTTTAGGAGCAACTAACTTTAAACTTCAATAGGAAAAAGTTTTCTCCACTAAAATGATATATTACAGTGGATTTGACCGCCTTGACCAGTGAGCTGATATATTGTCAGGAGGATATACATTAGTTCCACAAAAGAGCTGATGTAGGAAAAGTTAAAAAGAGTAATACAAGCCTGAAATATAAGTTGGGATAAAATATTTACAACCGACTTTTTTCAGTTATTAAAGCTTCCTGCTATGACATGTCAAAATGTCTGCTGTGATAAAGGCCAAAAAATGGTGCAATCATCCTGAGAATGGCGACTCAAAGGAGGCGCCTTCAGGTGTGTTGAGAAGAAGAGGGTTTTTTTAAAAGGGTCAGTTCACTCACAGCTCAAAATAACCCAAAATTGTCCTTCACTTACCTCTAGTGGCATTTACTCAGGTAGATAGATTTAGTTTTATTTGTTCCGGTTATTATGAGAAATCTGAGGCTGACATTTCTGCCACCACCTCAATACCGGTAATGGGATTTTGTGTGTGGTGCTCAAAACATCAACAAAACAACAACTTGAAATTTCCAGAAAAAATGTTTCAGTCACCCTGGATGATCCATAGACTTTACTTTCATTTCATTCCACCACTTTCACCAAAGAAATAGTCCCAATTAAACTGCTGACAGTGATGTTTTAACCAGAGTAACCAGGACATTGTTTCTTGAAAGAAACATTGACATTGAGTTGTTCAAATGTCACTTTTTAATGCTTTGAGCACCACAGATTCCCTTCCATTTTTGGGTTGGTGGCACATCTTTCAGAGATGGGTTTTTAAAAATCACGTCAACTAAAATTGAAACTATCTGCACATTAGAGCAGTAGAGTGTTTTTCCTCCATATCCTCAATGTTGCGGAAACACAGGACTCTCCTAGAAAATGTAACAACCCTACGGGTTTATTTATTGTTTTAGTTTTAATTATTACAACTCAAGTTTATGAGAAATCATGTTGTGTCAGACATTTTGAACCATAGACTGTATATAAGAAGTGGACATAGTCACCGTGACGTCACCCATTGGTTTGTGGACTGCTGTTTGAAGCCTGGAGTCAATCACAAGGGAGCCATGCCCTAAAGCATCCCCTGCTTTATCGTCTATTTGACTCTAAATGGGACCATAATTTACTAAATGAACATCATGCTGTATTGAAGAAGACTTGAAACTAGCGATTGAGACCCTAAACTCATGTTTACAATGTTTACTGAGGTAATAAATCAAGTGAGAAGTAGGGTCATTTTCTCATAGACTTCTATAATATCAGACTTCTTTTTGCAACCAGAGGAGTCGCCCCCTGCTGGCTATTAGAAAGAATGCAGGTTTGAGGCACTTCCGAATTGGCTTCACTTCTGCTCTATACTACAATACCCATGAGCCTCGGCCGCCGTTGCTATGGAAAAGAATTCGACAGAGGTGCAAATGAGAGCAGTAGTGAACTAAAAAACGCTTCGTTGTTGTAGTTGGGAACAAATCAACGCCATGGTTGCTGAATTAATCCAAAATGAACCCAGAATTCAAAAGCTATAGATTGTATCATTAGTTTTCTCAACACCGTAATCAGTTTCGTAACAGAATTTTAAGCTCTGTGATTGGATGTTTCTTGTCAAAATATTTCTTGGGACTCATTCAAAGTTTTTAAGCACTGAGACTTTTTTTTTAAATCAAAGATTCAGGTACTTTCTCACACATCGTTAATTTTTTGTACTGGGATAGTGCTTCAATTGTGAGTAACATTGTCTATGGGACTTTTTACCTCCAGAACCAGGGATACCCGGCATAGCTTCTTATACAACTCTAATAGATGTAAGTGAGAAAATGTATGAATATTTGTAATTTTGGTGCACTGACCCTTTGATAGAAGTTTTTGTTAGTGTTCATTCTCAATTAAAAAATAGTAGATGAAGGACATAAAATATGATGAAGATTATGATACATTTTGCACCGATATTGCTCAAATACTTTTCTGAGCTTGCAACATGACATATCATGTTGAATTTACGAGTCTGTCACACGCAGTGTCGACCCACGTGCCTTAAAATGCCAGTTATAAACATGTGTTTCCTGTCAGCAACAAGTTCAGTGGAGAAATGTGAGGGTGCTTTGTGAACCTAAACGACTCCATGTTTACCAGTCGAGAGTCGCCCGGTTTTCTTAATTACAATCCATAACCAACATGTCCCAACTAAATGACTTACTGATTTATGGAAAAAGAAATATTCACCCCTTATTTTCCTCTGAACTTTATTTATCAACCGCAAAGCGAAGCAGTTGATTGACTTTATGGGGCCCCAGGAGAAGTGCCGACATGCAGCGACTATTTGAAGAAAATAAAACGCGCTCAAGTGGAAATTGGACTTGGGATTTGAATGGGATCCCTAGTTCGGTCCCGGGTTAAGCATCCACATACCACAGCATTATTATAAAGCCAAATGGCAGTCGACACATTTCTGGGTCAGACTTCTTTGCCATTGCATAACAGCACTAGTTTTATTGGATGGTTGCCTGATGTCTTAACATATTTCATTATGATTCCAAGCTTGTTGTAAAAGATGCAAAAAAAAAAAACTCCCACATGGTTAGACAGCCTGCTGCTGGGACGCTGCACCTCAGTAATAAAATCTGTGGAAGCAGCAGCTTGTGTGTTTTGTACTGATCACTATCAGAGCAGTTTTAAACAAATGTTTGCTACTTTCATCAGCAGATTTTAGATAAAACAGACTTCCAAAGGTGAATCATTTGACATGGTGTTGTGCTATTGATGAAGGCACAAACAACTACAAACAGTTTATTACCCTGTGTATAAAGCATCACACAGGAGCCGCTGTGGTAAACATGAGCTCGCTGTGTGCAGTTTGATGTCGCTCGACAGATATTTGACATCCAAGCGTCACTATTTTTTTTTTTTCAAACCTTTTGATGCCAGTAAAGGTTTCTGGTAAAATCCAGAAACTAGAGATGAACCGAGGCGGCCTGTACGTGTTCTGCAGGCTCAATATTGTGAGGCGTTCTCAGTCACCTTCATCAAATGCGTTGTGTTTCTTTCATCCATCAGATCAGTGACCGATAACGTTCCTTTCATTTCAGGTTGATGAAATCTACCACGATGAATCTTTGGGAACAAACATCAACGTTGTCCTTGTCCGCATGATAATGGTCGGGTACCGACAGGTGAGCTATGGCACACTTTGCTGTTATTTTCTATATATGTAAACATATTCTCAAACAAAGGCAAAGACATTTGGATTGAACCCAGACATATTTCCATATAAATGGATCTCTGTCGGTAGCCCTGTTGATTCATAACACAACAGTGATTTAAACGTACATTATTACATTGATGTTGCTGCCTATAGGAAGTGATAGAATGAAAACAACAAAGAAAAATAATAGAATGGTAGTGAATAAGATGTCAGAATACATGACTTATTTATTAGGGCTTTAAAAGTTAACACGATAATAACTCGTTAACGCAAATTCGTATTAGCAAAACTAATTTCTTTAATACAATTGATCTTCCGAAGGTTGTAGCAGGCTCAGTTTTAAAGCTAGAGTGAAGATACTAATATCATATGAAACTAGAAAACCTAAAGAATCCATTGATACCAACTATGGCATGCGAAGGAGGTTAAATAACGCCCCAAAGCGCTAAATTTTTGCGAGGAAAAACTGTCATGGCCATTTTCAAAGGGGTCCCTTGACCTCTCGCCTCAAGATATGTGAATGAAAATGGGTTCTATGGGTACCAACGAGTCTCCCCTTTACAGACATGCCCACTTTATGATAATCACATGCAGTTTGGGGCAAGTCATAGTCAAGTCAGCACACTGACACACTGACAGCTGTTGTTGCCTGTTGGGCTGCAGTTTGCCATGAGTGGTATCGATCTTCTCATCTAACTCTTGGCAGGAAAGTGAATAAGTTCATGGGCCAAAATGTTGAATTATTCCTCTGAAGCAGTCAGTGCGTGTCCATGCATTTCAGTAACTGGCTTACAGTCGACTTTCTGCAGCAATCTGATTTCTTAAGCGTCATGTATATGAGAAACCCGGCTTCTGTAATTGGGGAAAGGGATTAGGGAAACCTGAGCCAGACTTCTTCTGGAGAAAGACGATATCTTGGCCATGTATACATTTAATTGGGTTTCTAATAAGCTTTTTACATGTGAGCATGTGCCTGACAAAGACTTGAGACACGGAAAGTATCGCTTTTGATGAAAATAAGGGATCAGAAGTCTAAATAAATCAGTTTCCACCACTGAACATTTGAATATTCGTAAGCTTCAGACACATTTTTCTGTCACTATAAAGCCTCTTCAGGCACAAAAAAGTATATTCTAACAGTACTACAGTTAAAATAAGTGAGTAATGCAAATTAAGGTTGGGGATGTGCATGTGCTGCTGCATGTATATGTGAATGTCAATGTACAGTAACCAGGTTATTATACTGCACAAGCTGATTTACCTGATTTCTTGTCTGCATGTTAGCGCACTGATTTTATTATAGCAGCCACAAATCCCCAAACTTGTCCTAACTCCGTCCTAAAGAATTACAGTATGTTATATTTCCAAAATATATTACAGCGGCCCTAAGGTGCTATTGGGTGCTATAACAGAATTAGAGAGGGTATCTGATGGATGGTTAAATTATGACACCAAAATATAAAGGCAAAGATCACATTTTCTTTTTTTTTAATCATGTTTTTTTATTGTTTCCTTAAGAAACCACAACTTAAACCATAACAAATAATGCAATACAGTATGTACATAAAATAACAGATAGTAACAATAAATTGAAAAACAAAGTAGTATTTAAAAACAAGGGAGGGGAAAAATAATAATTAAAAAATAAATAAATAAGAAATATAAAAAATACAAATAAAAAATGTTAAATAAGATAAATATAAATAATAATAATAATAATAATGATAATAAAAATTCACACACCAGATTCCAAGCACCTACTTATATCCCTGTGGTCCCGTCCTCACGTTAATTCAATGTATTTTGGGGCCCTCTGGCTGGTTCGGGGCGCTTAGCATGTGATCTGATTATGCCTCAGGCTACCGCAACAATGACGTCTAACACCAAAGGTGATGCTAAAAACGCTTAACACATTTAAACTCGTTGCCACAAAGAGCCGTTAAATGAACTTGAGGTTTGAGAAGTTGGTAATACATGAAGATGACACTGCTCAGTGCTGTGTACCGTACATTAGCTCAGCCAGCGGGGTCTGATTATGGTTATGTAACGGACAAATCATATGTACACAACGCAGAGCATGAACATACTGACATAATCCCATCTGGCTTTTATTACTGTGATGAAATATTCAGTAGATGCTGCTTGTTTTAATAACCTGTATCAATAAGAACTACAAAGGGATATTTCTTAATTTTTTATTGTCATGTAGATGCACGTAGACAGTAAGGTGTAAACAAATCCTTCCATGTATTAGTTTGCTGGTGATCAAAACATACTGTATGTACGGATGAATTAGTTTTTTGTTTCACCTGTTGCTACTTTATGTCACCTCTTACGTATTTGGTTGTTAGCAGGCTGCAAATTATGCATTAAGGAGGTACAGATTCACTATTAATTATATGCATGGTGACAGACAGCAGTGAGTTATTATCGTTGAGTGCCTTTTAATGTACATGACTGACTGATGCTGCCTGGAGACTGGGCATTTTGCTTCTCTTGTCTGGTTGCCAAAGCACATAGATGTTGTTTACACAGCACCAATTAGATGAGCTCAAACGTGTTGGATGTGTCACCAGCACACACTTGAAGAAGAAAGACAAGTGTTTTGCCAGTGTCTGTCTCTCTCTGGAAGTACCCTCCGCTATGAGCTGTGTTGTCGTCTTCAGTCACCACACTATTTCATCCTCGACCGAGTTTTGTTGTTGAATTGGCTGGATCTTCATAACACAGAAGACAAAACAGAAAATAGTTTTTTTTCCATTTCCACTTCATAATGCTATTTCAGTTTCCAACAACAGTTTCCACTTAGAAATCATCTGTCTGCAGGCGTAGTTGAATGCCAGTTTTAGAAAAAAAAAAAACACACACACACATGGGCGGCTTTTATGTTCACTGTGCAAATCTGGTGTGCGTGTTGGAGACACATTGAGCCGAGGGGAAACAAGATCTGCTCTCTATGTCCGTTAGGAATTTAATTTCACATGCACACATATTTCAATTAAAGCTGCAGTTTAACTTTGAGCAAATATGATAAAAAGTTACAATTGCCACGAGTTTTTCTAACAATGAAACACCTGCAGCTTTTATTCTCAGTCTGTTTTGTCAAGGTGAATTTGAAAAAATGTTTTTTCCTTTTATGATTTTCAAAGCGAAAGTACATGCATACCTGAAGCGAACGTGTAATGGTGAGAAGTATTGTTCTTTCACCTCAGCAAGAGAGGGAATCGATGAGGCGAGCCGTCACTGTTTCTGTTCACAGCTTGAGTGGTAACACATTCTCCTCGTGTTTCTTGCAGTCCATAAGCCTGATCGAGCGTGGCAACCCATCCCGCAGCCTTGAGCAGGTGTGCCGGTGGGCCAACACGCAGCAGCGCCGGGACCCCGACCACGCCGAGTACCACGACCACGCCATCTTCCTCACAAGGCAAGATTTTGGTCCCGCAGGTATGCAAGGTACTGTATTTTTCTCGATCGAGGACTGTGCAGACTGAGTGCTGATATCTGCTTCCATTCACAAAAAGGGGGTTGGCTTCAAGTCTCGCCCAGGTAAGGTCGATGGAAACTTAAAAAGTGGAGGCCGCAGCTGAGGTCACGAATTTGACCTCACAGGAAAATAAGTAGCTTTCCAACACCTTGCTGACTTGACATTGATGCCACCCTGGATATGAAAAATTGAGATTGTTCAAGAAGGTTTTTGGCATGTAGAGAAAAAACAGAAATGTGTGCTAGTTTGTCATTTATGTAAACTAACTTTTTTTATCCAGCTGTGTAAAGTTCAGTATGAACTTTTCTCCACTCAATCCTAATAACACATGTATGCAACCATTTGGAGGAGTTTTATACCATACATGCTCTGTCGGTTTTCTCACGCTGTATTTCTTCTTTTCAGCCCTTCAAAACAAAATTTGAAGCGAGCCTCCTAAACCTTCCAGAGAAACTCGGTCCAGTACGAACACACATCCTCTTGTGCTCAAGTTCAATATCTTGCATTGACCTGTGTTTATTTTTAACTTTTTGAAGCACACGTGTCATGTTTAGAGGACAACCCGAGGCTACCTGGTTTGCTTGTCACACCTCCGGATGTTGCCATAGCTGCCGTTGTGTTGTGCTCATAACAAGCCCGGTTTCTATGGCACCTTGGCACTGTGTGGGGCTGCTGTGTCTCAGGGTCGCGAGCAGACATCGCACTCTCTTGTCAAAGTTCAGCTGTGACATGGTAGATTTTGTATTCACATAAATATATTGTGGCTAAAAAGGAAGTAAATACATTCGGTTTGTGGAGTCGCTGTAAAGCAAAATGACCTGAATGAATGAACTTATGAGTTTGCCACATTTACAAATACACTGTGATCAAATCCTGTGACTGATTTCAAGTGTTTTTGATCTGCTCTCCTCGCCACAGAATTTCCCACGCCATATGTTCAGTGTTTGACTTTATCAACCAGATGATAGAGACCACCTCTCTCCTCACTCATGACATCAGCAGTAGAGAAACAGATTTTTGACCCCTACTTGCTGCTGCTAATGCTGCTGCACTTTTTTTTTCGCTTCAATGTGCAAAGCCGCCCTTCATGGTCATGCAATCTGCATTCTCTTGAATTCCTCTTATCTGCCTTTCAGATAAAAGGTCACGCTCCACAACTGCTTTTGCTATTTTCACAGCGCTAAATGTGTCCGTTAATGAAAAGAGCCATCCGGATCAAAAACTGGCCTTCATGAACTTCATTATCATCACTGTAGCAAAAAAAAAAAAAAAAAAAAAGACTCTGCTATGACTGACCTGTTGCAGACATTTCTCTTTTTCCACACCACCAACATAACCTGATGCTTTTAAAGACTCTCCATCACCGGCTGCCTGTCTGCTGCATTTTCTGCTTTTTTTTACCTGCATGCCAAAAAATGTCTTCTGATGGTCAGAAAGCATGAAAATGATCTGAAAGCCACCAAAAAGGAGGCGAGTGTGCTTCTGAACCAAACCCAAAATGCGCTAAGCTGAATCGCTGCACACCTCTTGATCGAGTCATGTTTAATGTTTGTGCTTTGCTTAAAAAGGTTTGGTGAACTGTGTGAAATGTTGTGATGCCGGGGCGGATGTCTGCTGGGTAATGATGACAGGCTTCAGAGCTTGCTGTTTACTTCAGGACTTTCTTTCTTTATGATGTTCAATATACAAGCCTTCACACCCCACAACTTGCTAAAACTCTCTGTAGTATCCATTATCGCTATGCAAGGTGCTTTTAAGGTGTTTTGATATTGCCATCAAGCCGATTTTGGCCACTTTATAATCATTGGATGGCATCAGGATGCAGACTTCCTGCAAACATTGTACAGCTACTTTCATTTACTCCTTTTAGTTCAACTTGTTCAACTATTTTGAGAGTTACCTCCCTAAACGCAAACCTGCAATAGACACATATAGTCACGTGGGTTTATCACTGAAGACATTCAAAGCAATCGCCACAGCCCGTTGTGTTTTTTTTTAACATGTATTAATCTCAGCTCCAGAGTCAGTCAGACAGCCAGCCAGGCGCCGAGAAAAGATTGAGACCGTCACAATGGCTGCAATCATATCTCATAGAGCTCTAATTTTCCACCACGACCTCCAGCGCTGCATGAGAATGTCACAACCTTCATCCTGGTACTTGATTATTAGGGCTGTGTGGTCTTTTCTGTTGCCCAGGTTACGCTCCAGTTACAGGGATGTGCCACCCACTGAGGAGCTGCACTCTGAACCACGAGGACGGCTTCTCCTCCGCCTTTGTGGTCGCCCATGAAACCGGCCATGTGTGAGTAACGGCGCGGCGATGAAAGGGACCAGCAGGGTCCCGCAGAGTCTTACCGCATCCAATTAAGCCGATAGTTTTGCACGGTAACTGTAGTCTGTAATCAAAGGTAGAGCCCTTTAACAGGGGCTCTGTGTTAGCTTAACAAACAAAATCTGTTTGCCTCAGCATGTGCATGCAGGTACTCAGCCAGGCAAGATGAGTTTATTCAGCGCTGCTGTTAGAAAAACAACACTCAATAAATGTATCACCACATACGAGCATATTTACGTAGAACCGCATGTCGTCTGTGCGCAAATACTCTGTGCCCTAATGCAATCCAACACACCTGTTCAACCATAAAGTCTACTTTTATGACGCCTATAATGTTCAGTTTTTGTTGACTCAGTCATTGAGGTGTTAATTCAAATATATGTTTCAGCATTGAGGTGATAGTGGTGTTGTGCCGAACTGCGTTATATTGAGTGGTGTTTTTAATATTCTGCCCTCCTTATTTATGTAAATAGGAAGGACAAAAAATTTGAAACACCTCAGTATAATGTCGTCCAAATACAACACCAGCTTTAATATGACTTCAATGATAAACATCTAATTTACACATTTCTGACAGTGTCACCAAAAACTGCACATTTTGAGCTTCATAAAGGTAGATGTTATAGCAGTGCTGTTGTATTGGATTACATTAGATTGTGCCTAATAAAGTGGCCACTGAGTGTATAGCTACTTTTAAAATATTACTGGAACAATATTTGGTAACAACAATCATATCATGGGAATCCATCCATCAATCAATCAGCAACTTTTAGCGACAAGAGAGGCGTGTGCTGTAGCTCCATAAATTCTAAGCCCGCCCACTTTTTAGCGATCCAATCAAATGTGAAGGATTTGATTTAAATCCCTTTCGTAACTGAACGCCGCTCAAATATTCCTTTTCACCGAGGAATACTCCCAGTACAGAAGCGAGAGACGCTCTAACTTCTGTTCCACTGGGACTTTAAGGTCCATTTCACACAGACTTCCTCTCCTCTAATGGGGCTCTAAAGGCTTATGAAGTAATGTCTGTGAACTGCGCCACCCGCTGCGGCGCGAACATTGAACAAATGGCCAGACAGACTTGATTGACTGTCACATCGCACAAAAGAACAGAAGAACAGGTCACTAACCTCTTCATCCGCTAACAGTGGAAAGGGGGGCAGACTCCGTGCTCTGCCCGTCAGTGCGTGACTAAATGCATCACTTTCAACGCTGTAATGGTGTTTGTGGTTCAATGGTTTTAGAGAACCGGAGCAAATATTTCCATCAGACTGACTGACGGAGACACACAGTTGAAATGCACAGTACTGTACATCACCGTCAGAAAAGCTTTAATATCACCCGAAACGTCTCCGCTATATGATGACATTATGGCCAACAGAAGTTTAGGTTAAGACCTATAATAATATTTAAAAAAATAATAATAATAAAACCGGAAAATCTGAAAAAATGTATAAGTCAGAGTTAAACTTTACTAATAAAATCAGCAGCATAATAATCAGCTTTGGGGGTGTAAAATCACAAGTTTCATCACGATACGATATTGTATTGATTCTTTGGACAACTATACTTTAAGTAATGGATAATGTACAGCGAGCCGGTCATTGTTGTGAAATAAACCCTGGCGATGCAGGACGCCCTGGAGGGGTTTATTTCACAACAATGACCAACTCGCCGTACATTATCCCGCTTATCACACGGCTACTTACTTTAGTATCAATAATTTGACACAAAAATGGTCCTCCAGAGTCCGAGATCAGAGCTGCGTCCATAGCAACGGTCTGTTATAAAGAAATAACAGAACGCTGTGATTGACCAATCAGAATCAAGTATTCAACAAAGCCGTATAATATTTGCTGATTGCACAAAGTCTGCCACGATACAGTACGTTTCAATTTGGTTCAATTCAGGGGCCTACGATCGATTCAAGACGATATCATATGTCCATTTAACACAATCAGTTACGTTTGTTTATTAAGCTCACAAATAGCAACTAAATTATGATTTTCAATTTTATTACTGGGCTCTTCTAGACATTTAAATGAAAAACAATTGATTCTTTTTTAATAAAAATAATTAAAATAGACCTGTTGTTCACTATGAAGTACCATTTCTCATGTTTAAGTGGAAATGTTTTTTATCAAGACAAATTGTAAGAATTTCAAAATAAGGGCGTATCTTAAAGATGATCATATGTATTGATGTTTTTTTTTTGCATCAATGATATTAGATCGTTGATCATTGAATCGATATATCGATCCAGATCGATGGATAGTTACACCCCTACATCTTCATCCACTTTTTGTTATCTTCTGTGGTAAACTGTGTCCTCTTGCAGTTAGAAACAGAACAACTTTTAAAGTGCACGTGAACAAAAATCAGGCTTTAAAGTGGAAACCATTATGCTCGTCCTGCTATCACTGTTCTTTTTCATATGATGTCAGCCTAACATACCGGAATATCAAAGCAGACTGAACATAAAGAAGAGATAATGGACATTTTATAACTTGCAAAATAACTTAGGACCTATGAATAGTTGCTCAAATGAATCTATCAGACATACTAGACAGCAGATACCTGAGTGATATGATGAGATTGCTTCAGTGAGTCAGTTCACCGCCGCACATTCTCAGGTCTGAAGGCAGTTCTGTGAAATAGTTTTTGATGGATCTCATTTGCCTATTCATGCAGAAACCTTGATCAAGATGTTTAAACGCTGTGCAGTTCAATCGTTTTGCTGATTTAAAGTACTTTCTTTGATTACCGCCTCCTCCATCAGACTATTGAAGGTGTCAGCTGTGAGGCAAATACTGTATTTAACCTCTAAATGCCTTATTATTATCAGGCGGTAAAGGAAAGAGTGAAAGACTGAAATGGCGGTTGCTTTTTGACATCCATACAAAATAGCAAAAAAGCTGTTAATAAATAGTATTCAGCTTCAGAAACTTTCTTTTTGTCAAATAGGCGAGGGATTTGGCGAGGAAAAACTGTCATGGCCATTTTCAAAGGGGTCCCTTGACCTCTGACCTCAAGATATGTGAATGAAAATGGGTTCTATGGGTACCCACGAGTCTCCCCTTTACAGACATGCCCACTTTATGATAATCACGTGCAGTTTGGGGCAAGTCATAGTCAAGTCAGCACACTGACACACTGACAGCGTTTGTTGCCTGTTGGGCTTGAGTTTGCCATGTTATGATTTGAGCGTATTATTTTATACTAAATGCACTACCTGTGAGGGGTTCTGGACAATATTTGTCATTGTTTTGTGTTGTTAATTGATTTCCAATAATAAATATATACATACATTTGCATAGAGCAAGCATATTTACCCATTCTCATGTTGATAAGAGTATTAAATGCTTGACAAATCTCCCTTTAAGGAACATTTTGAACAGATAAAAATCGTGATTAATTTCAAATTAATCACGATTAACTATGGACAATCATGCGATTAAACGCGATTAAATATTTGAATCGATTGACAGCCCTATAAAATATATAAAACAATATATGTAGAGAAATATAAATAAATAAAAATAAGTAAAATAAATGACAATACAAGAAATATGTGCAAATATTTGCATTAAGACATACAACATATAACATATGACCACAGTGCAAATAAGTAAATACAAAATGCTGAGAAGTGGGATTTATTAAGTTTGTTAAATATAAATGCAAGAATGGTATAAATAAGAATTAAATATGAATATTTCTTAAAATGGGAATATTCCTTGAAATGAAATTTAGTTTAAATTATGTCGTGGCACTTCAGAGGTTCATATACGATAACTACAAGTAAAAGGACCCTAACTAGACAAGAAAAAAATAATAAAAAAGAAGAAATGTTACTAACGAACAGAAAAAGAAGACATTATTATAGGAATTAGCAGCAGTAAGTGGCAGGTCTCACCCTAATGCTACATTTCTGAAGTGAATATCTGTGTAATAGGCTTGAATTGCTCTTTGAGATCAAACTTTGAGAGTTCATGTGTTATTATAGGATGTCATTTCATGACCTCCTGTAGAGGGTTGATTGTCAGTACATAGAAAAGACAGACGTCAGCAGCATCCTGTCTCCTCTCCTCTTCCTCCAGCTTCCGTAACTCAGCGGGGTTTTCTCATCGAGAACTACTTTAATCAGTCTCTGTGAACAGCTGAAGCACGTTCCTGGGGTTTTGTGCCCAGTGACTGCCCACCGCTGTCGTGGCTAGTAAGATTAAACCACCTCATTATTTCATCAACGAAAAAAAAAAGAAAAAGTAAATTATTCTGTTGCCATATAACCACCGCTGCCCCCGTGAGGCTTTGTCTTTGTCAATGGCTAATGAGATATGATGTTCCAAGCTCAACCTGAATGTGTACGGAAATGTCACTGTGTTTAGAGGGATTCAGCCAACAGAGCTGTTAGCGGGAGAGCTAATAGAGAGCTCAGACAGCGTTTCACTTCATTTCAGTACAAAGAAGTGATAGTAGCGCGATGGAGAGCCAAAATCCTGCTGCTCGCTTTGATAAATCAGCTTCACAAAAAGCCTAAAGGTGTTTTTGTAAAAGAGAATATCTGGTGTAGTTTGGATTTCTTTCAACCGTGGCACTTTTGACCTCTTTTACACCAAACCTCTCAGTGCATCAGCGTTTATTGTTGCAGCTGAAGAAATTTCAAAATAAATCACATATCTGAAGGCCAACTTTCAATACGTGACAGAATTCATTCAACAAGTATTACTCTTCGCTCTCCTCCTGTTCAATGAACCTTTTTTTTCGTCCCATCAGGCTCGGCATGGAGCACGACGGCCAGGGGAATCGTTGTGCCGATGAGACCAGTATGGGCAGCATCATGGCGCCGCTCGTCCAGGCAGCTTTCCACCGCTACCACTGGTCACGCTGCAGCAAGCAGGAGCTCAATCGATACATCCAGTACGATCTGTTCACCCCTCTCCATTTCTTCTCATTTTCACCTCCACATATTGGTTCGTACGCTGCGCAGCTTACGTGTGAAGCAGCTCAATACGTTATTGACTTTTTTTTTGTTCCTTTTTTACACAAATTTCTTGCCGCGGGCCGTCACTCTGATGAACACTTTAATCAGTCATACACGGGGTGCGATTTTGCTTTTTGAAACATTTTTTATTCATGCAAATACATCACAAACCACAGTGGGTCCATATAGTCGATGAACAGGCTGTTGCTTGCAGCTGTTAAATTAACATTTATAGAATAATGATGAACTTTGATAAAACAAAGTTGGAACTTGAGCAGTTGCACTTGCAGGAATATTTTAATCCATTTTTTAAAAATGTAATTCATCAAGTAGCGCGATATTTTCACTCTCTTAACATTTCCTCATGCGGACACATAGGGGATGTGATCATAAACAACTAATTAAACATGCCAGGCTACAGTATCTGCCTACTTGTCAGACTAAGAAAACAGCTTAGAGTTCTTTTTCTGTGATCGGTGGCGTGTCGCCCTTCTTTTAGCCATATCTCTGCAAATCTTTAGGCAGGGAAGGAGGCAACACCTAATCCATATACTGAGACGAACAGCAGACTGTTCAGCTTCGAGACGTTCATTCTGTTTCTAGCCTGGACGCCGTGTTATCTCTATTTTTGACAGTGAAAGTCCATTTCTGATTTTATTGTTGTTTGCAGAAGAGACTGTTCTCAGCGCTTCACTTATATAAAAATAATTCAGCAGAGGCAGAGATATATAGACCCTCCCCCCGGCAAATCGCACCCTGCTCATACACTGTCAATAACCATCTAACACCAAATATCTACTGCTACCGTTATAGATTATAATTTTACAGTCTTTAAAGGTACAGTGTGTGGGATTTGGTGGCATCTAGTGGTGTTGGAACCAACTGAGCACCTCTCCGCTCACTCTTCCCTTTCTAAGACTGCGGTAACGTGAGCCGCCAGGTGCAAAAAAACGTAACGCCATTCCCCTCGCTCAGAGGCCATCCTCACCATAATAACACTACTTTAGGAGAAACAGAAGTCAGACGGAGGCTTGCAGTACCACGGTTTTACACGGTCATTACACACTAATGAAAACATCATTATTATGAATATTAAATTCCATTTCTTCTAATAGATCCCTCGAAATGTTCCTTTTAATGGATTTAAAAAATATATATATACATAATCATCTGTCACTGTTAATAAAAGTCCTACACGCTGTATAAACAGTATATAACATTTTTACATGTACATCCAGTCCATGTATATCCACTCAGTATTCATTCCTTTGCCCTATTTGCAACTTGCAGAACACGTGACTTGCATATAGAGGCTTTATAGACGTGTGCATATAACAGTACTGTCTGTTCTTTACCTTTATTTGTCCAGCTATGTTGTCCTTTTCCCTAGCTGTTATTTCTATTTCTGTGTTAGTACATTGGCAAATAAATCTGATTTGGATTATCTGTTCTCCAAAGATCTCACACACAGTGCAGTATATGACTCTATCATTCTCATCTTCTCTCCAGCTCATATGACTGCCTGCTGGATGATCCCTTTGAACACAAGTGGCCCAAGCTTCCTGAGCTCCCTGGAATAAATTATTCAATGGACGAGCAGTGCCGCTTTGATTTCGGCGTCGGTTATAAAATGTGCACCGCTGTAAGTCCTACGCACCTTGTGTAATCCCAAACATATAGACAGATTGATTTAATGTATTCCCTTCAGTCAGCAGAAATCCCTTGAAAGCCTATTACATGACCAGAAAAGCTGGTAATGCATTTCAAGTGATAATGATATGATAATATCCTTTAAAAAGTCAAGAATGTGCCTCTCACGGGAGTTTAAAACATTTACATCTTAAATTTACTTGAGTGTTATGGTGGTGTACAGTGAGGGTGGATTTTTTTTTTTAAAATTTCCCCCAAAAAATAACTGATGCTCAAAAAACTGCTGTTTTTCTCACTTAGTTTCGAACCTACGACCCTTGCAAGCAACTGTGGTGCAGTCACCCCGACAACCAGTACTTCTGTAAAACCAAAAAAGGTCCTCCGGTGGACGGGACGGAGTGTGCAATAGGAAAGGTGGGAAATGTCTCTGAATCAGCTGTGAATTCTAATTCTGGAGATGAAAACCCCAAATCCTGAAATGGTTTCAAATGTCACCGTCATTAGTTTGGACGTTTTGTCATTTCTTTTCTGTCCGTCTTTGTTGTATTTTTAGTGGTGCTTCAAGGGCCATTGCATCTGGAGATCCAGCCAGGAGCCTCAGGGCCACGATGGGAGTTGGAGCTCCTGGTCAAAGTTCAGCGGTTGCTCCAGAACGTGTGGAGGTGGAGTTCGCTCCCGGAGCAGACAGTGCAACAACCCTCCGTGAGTCCACGCTGAATCAAAATCAGCTACTTTTTCAGTGGCCAAATAGTTTATATATATATATATATAACTAAAACTTGACTTTAAAGTGTTCAGGATTGCGAGTTACTGTATGTATCTCTGCCAATTTGTTATTGTTTATAGTTCTACGTGATGACATTTCACTTAATTTAGCACATTTTTCAGTTTTATAGTCAACTCCGACAGGATATATAGAAGCATTTATCTTAATTTTAGAGCCTTCACATTTCTGACCTATGGTGGATTGTGAGAACACGGGCACAAAATGATAATACCACACAGAAAGTGTTGTGTTATTTCCTAGTAATGAAGACTAATGACTAAAACAAAGTTGTTATCATTCAGTGTGGGTTTCTCAGTTCACCGTGACCAGCGGACACCAGGTTTGTTTAATAGGCCTTCGCCGCTGCAGACTTACGGTTACATTAAGGTACAGTCACATTAAGCAGGAGTTTCCTGTTTCATTGTGGCCATCCGGCAGACTCGCAAGTCAGAATCCACCTTTCCACTCTCGCTGTGCAGATGTGTACGGTTACCCAATAGAAACATAGATGCACCGTGTTTGAAAATGGAGTCATTATTCCAGGGGTGTATCATCAACATTAAACAACATTACAACATTACATGTCATGTAATGTGAATCCGAACTAACCAAAGTCACACAATAACATAAACAAACTAAGCGATCGAGGCAGCGGTAGACCAGCAACCCCTGTGTTCTGCGATGTAAAATTAATGGGTTTTTATTCAATGGAGTCTGGTTGTTTTGGTGAGAGCATAGATAACGGCTTAAGTTCCCCGTCAGAAACATAGACTGGGGGCGCCCCGGTAGCTCACCTGGTAAAATGGGCGCTCCATGTACCAAAGGCTGAGTCCTTGCTGCAGCGGCCTGGGGTTCGAGTATGACCCGTGGCCCTTTGCTGCATGTCATCCCCTCTCTCTCTTCCCCTTTCAACGCTATCACTATCTCTATCAAATAAAGGCAAAAAAAGTTATCTAAGAAACATAGACTGTATAGCTGTCTCATGGCAAGGTAAACCAGCGAAAATATTCTAAATATAGCGTACACTTAAACTGATATTGATTTCTTTAGGTGTCTAAAATATGTTTTGCCGAGGTGCGAGGTGTTTCATAAGGATATGGAAGGAGAAGTGTCCATTATTATAAAATGTATGGTGTATAAGTAGAATGGATTGAAAGGGTCATTGCAGGAATCCACCTCCGCATTTGGAGCTTTAGTCCACATATTATTTGTTCCATCTCATAAAGTTCCCATACTTTTTAAATCCGGCCTTTCCTTCAAATCCTTCTGGAATTTTACCCAGAATGACAACTTTTTGGATCTATGGGAATATCATGATGGAAAACGTCTTTAATCACGTTGTTTTTGTCGTTAACCAGGCCTGCCTATGGTGGTCGAGATTGCCCCGGCTCTGCTTTTGACTACCAGATGTGCAACACGGAGGAGTGTGCTGGCCCTTACGAGGACTTCCGTGCTCAGCAGTGTGTCCAGAGGAGCAACAAATACCACAAAAACATCAAGCACACCTGGCTACCGTACGAGCACCCAGATGGTAAGTCCGTAAAGAGCGTTGGCTCTCTCGTTCAGAGGTTTGCCTTAAAGTTTTTTTTTGCAAAGCAACAAGTGGACAGATGACATTTGCAGGAGCAACCGCTCTCACGCATATTTAGATTCAGGTGGGTGTTATCTTTCCTCTGTGTCCTGCTGATGGCTTTCTCAGATTCGGAAGATATTTGCATGAACCGATGCATGTGTGTTTTTGTGTTTTCAGAAGCCCGCAAGTGTGAGCTGAGCTGCAGGTCAAAGGAAACCGGAGAGGTGGTGTTCATGAACCAGGTGATGCACGATGGGACCCGCTGCAGCTACTCGGAGCCTTTCAGCGTGTGCGCCCGAGGAGAGTGTCTGGTACGTCTCCACTAAAACTACGAGTACTCACAAATTCTGAGCGTTATTTAACCTCTTTTCTGACAAGCTAGTATGACATGGTTGGTACCAATGGATTCGTTAGGTTTTCTAGTTTCATATGACACCAGTATCTTCACTTTACAGTAAATACAGTAAAGTTGGGCGAGGCCTAAAGTAGTGGAAGATTTTACATTTTGTTTTAAATGATATAAAAACGCTATGAAATAAATCATCCATTAAACACGTAGTGTTGCTGTTTGCGATCATGTCTATGCATGTTTTATGCCAGTGATCAGCATCCTCATGCAGCAAAGCGCCAGGAGGAATATGTAATAATAAATATCACCTGACAAGGAGCTGAGTTAGGAAATGCCATTTTCCCTCAGTGCCTTAACCTTTACTAGAGTGCATTTGATGATTAAATAAGCCTCCATAGAAAGAGTTATGCAGATATTTGACATTTGCACACCTCTGCATCCTGCTCTGACACAAACACAGACAGACGTTATTTTGTCTCGGCATTCACCTTGGACATGAGACTTTAATTGTTTCAGGCCAGTCGCTCTGTGCTTTGGCTACATTTCCTGTTATGTCTGTGTGTGTTTCCAATATGCATCATCTTAACCCTCCGAACCACATGCGTGCAGCGTTTCCCCATGGCATCATTTTCCCAGCGGAGTAATCTCAGTCTGCGTAAAAGTCACGCGCAGCGGTTGCCCTGATTTGATTGACTGTCTTTGCCTTTCCCCCCCTCACAGCATGTAGGCTGCGACAAGGAGGTCGGCTCTTACAAAACAGAGGACAAATGTGGAGTGTGTGAGGGGGACAACTCCCACTGTCGCACCGTGAAGCTGACACTCACCAAGACACCCAAAAAGACAGGTAATTATCAGCGACGCGGAGAGGCCAGTGCTTAAATCAGCAACTCTGCTTCAGATGAGTTATTATGTGAGACGACTGTCATCATTTAAGATCAAAATGTAGAGGCCTTAAACACATCTTCCCAAGCCTCTATGTTTGACCACACTCCTATCATCAAAAAAAGGATCAAACTTCTGAAATAATTGGCTGCTATTACAGCCCAGAAGAAGTTCCTGCTGTTTAAGGCTCCCAGCTGAAATCTGCCGTGTCTCTTTGTCTTGTTAGGAATGCTGAAAATGTTCGACATCCCAATAGGAGCCCGCCACATTGTTATCGAGGAAAACGAGACCTCCCCTCATATAATTGGTGAGTGTGTCACATCTTTTTTCCAGCCGTGGAAACACATGATTCTCTCGGTGCTAAGTAACAGAATTGTTTGTGACTAAAATTCAATGACAAAAAACTAGAGTTTTCCAAATGTTACAGGTTTCTTGTTTGTCTGTGTGTCTGTGTTGTAATCGCTGGGTCATTTACCTTGTAGCTGTATGGCTTCATTGACTGGTACACACCAGAGCACAAGGTCACCGAGTTCAACTTCTTTACTCAATAAAGAGTCAGTTCGCCCAAAAACACACAAGAATATAAACAGCTTTGGCTTCATTCGTCTCAGGTTTTGAGATTTCTGTCACCACTCCAGTACAATTTAGGTGAAAGGAATTTCATTTGTGGCGCTCACAGGATTCAAGGAGCTCACTTGCAGGCATACGTCATAAGCAACGTCGACAGTGTTTGTGTAATTCCTCTCACTGCCAGAGGGGGGAGACCAAAGTTTCACTCTCCAGTTTTATTATTCAGTCAGTTCACTGTATAAGTGTGATGCATTGTGGCACACAACAGTGTAACTTCACTTACTGTATAATATTCTCTCGTCCATCTCCATGACTGTCACGTCCCCTTTGACCGCCCCCTATCTGAGTCATGAACCGCTTTGCTTATTTAGCGAGACGTTTTTTAGTATTTAACTTTACATTTCCGTCTTTATTTCTGACATCATTGGCAGCTGTACTATTACTATTTTCTAATTGTTTTGGGGCACCTGAGGGCAGGACTTTAAGAAATTGAAATTGAAATTCTTTTTACTCTTGGGTATCATTTTTGTAGGGCTGCCCCCTCTTAGTTAGTTAGTTAAGTAGTTTTGGTCTTAGTTGACTAAGATTTCTTTAGTTAATTAGTTGTTTTTTATGCTTTTTTCATGCTGAATGACTTAAAACACATGCTCTTGTACACACAAGATTTAAAGTGGTGCTTTTGTGTGATTCTTTGTGGAGAAACTCAGTTTCACAGATCTGTCGATTAAATCAATTAATCGATAAGTCGACAAAATCGTACGAATGTTTGTCAACTAAGAATTCCTTCGGTGGAGGACAGCCCTACGTTTTTGTGAATGAATTGTGAGGCGTCAGTTATGCCAATGATCAAATCTCGCAAACACGCACTGACTCTTGAACAGGTGGCATTTAAGTGTGTGCCTTTAAGAGGGTTCAGTGAGTCTGACTGAAAAGTTGTACAAGAAAGGGTCACAGAAAAAGAGTGAGAGAAGTTTAGGATGTGAGAATGTGCTTGCATGAGGCCAGAAGTCCTGCTGGTTACTTGGGATATCCACAGACTGTACTGTTAACGGTTTTCATAGCAACTACTTGGCTGCACTAGATGTACACTGACTCTGTGTCTGTTGAAATGCATTGTAACTGCTGTGAATCCACGCTGACTAACACCTGCTGTCTTTCACAAAGGAGATTCTCAGAGCCAGCTTTCAAGCTTAAAGAACCTTCTTGATACTCAGAAGAGATACCCGTTAAGAGATCAAGCAGAACGCCAGGATGTCAGATTATACATAATTGACATACAGCATATGTAGCCTGGAGGGATGCCTCCCTGTGGTGCTTGATTGACTTTTCTGTTTTACACAGACATGTTGTCAAAATCTAACCTGACCCTGTCAGATGGTTTGCTTCACAGAACCATCTGAGAAGCCGTCTTTGGAAAAATGTTAGGAAAAGGGCAGGCACTTTCAGAAAATACTTGGCAGGTCATTAAATAAAATATCTGTCAATTGAACTAACGAAAGAGACACTAACTGAAGGGAAAAACATCGCCTTCAGTGCCGTTCTTTGCTCTTCTTTCGATGAAGAAATACTTTCCAGTTCTGATGTAACTGATGCTGTTGCTGCATATACGCTAACCTCTTCAGGAGCCGCCATTGTCGTTTAGAAAGAACAGTCGCCTCTTCGTGTTGCTTCTCTTGTCTCGCCGTCTCACATACACTTAAGCCACGCCCGTAACTGCAGTAGCTCCTTAAAGGATGCTGATTGGCCCGTTGTCCGGACACAAACACATTACTTGAAGTCTGACACTTTCCAACCTTGAGACCTCAAAAATAGGCAGGTTTTCAATAATGTGAGTTTCAGAGACTTTGTTTCCTGCATTCTGGTGACTTTTAAAGAATGAAAATAACAAAATAATAATCAACAGCATTTTTATGTTAAACATGCCTACTTTTAATTTTACTTTTAATTCTCGGGAAAGAAAACTGAATAATTCTCCCCTCTGACGTGAACTTGTGTAAATCTCTAGCATAAACTCATATTCATCAATTTTTATTCGCCACGACCCTGACAAGATGGATTTTCGTGTGACATTTGATCAATGCAGGGTCAAGTTTCTGCTGAGAAAAAAGTCTGCAAATGTAAGTCGCCGCCCGCGTTTTCGCTGCTGTCACTTCTGCAGAAGTTGTGATGCGAAGAATTCACAATTCCTCGTTCCTGAAGCTCAGTGCAATGAAGTGTTGCTGCTTTTTTTTTTACGGTAAAGGAAAAGTCAATTAGCATGGTGTGCTGCGTCTTATAATTCATCTGCTCATCTAACGAGCAGAAGGAAACAGTTCGCAGACAAAAATAATCACCACTTGTTTTCCCTAGGAGCTGAAGTCTATTTCTATTTCTCCCCATGGATTATTATATATGTCAGAGCAATTAACGCACATCACAGGTGTAGATGAATAGGGGGAACATATATCTGTAAATGTAATTTGCAGTATGGAGCGATGTGTCAGAATGTCAGAAGTAATGAGACCGGAGTTCTAAAATGTCTCCAGGTATGACATGGAGTGACAGACTCATATCTTTCATCTTACAATAGCTCTCTGTACGACGGTGAGTCAGGATCACCATGACATTCAGCCCCAAACCCTCCCTCTCCTCTTTTCTCCCCTGTTTTCCTCTCTGGCTTTTATTAGCTCCTGGGAAGAGGAGATGACACACAACTTGGAGAAATTACCGTTGGCTAACCACAGCGCCAAACATCTCAAAATACATACTGACACGTTCCCTGCTTAAAGGAAAATCTCCCGAGTTGTTTGGAGGGGGGAGCGGTTCATCCCGAATTCCTGTTCGATTTTTGAGATTTTTAATGAATGAAACTAAAAACTACATGATGTGCACACATTCTTATTGACCACACGTGCATTAAAAACAAAACTTTTTTTTCACTCATTACCGACAGCTGTGAAGAATCAAGTTACTGGAAACTTCTTACTGAATGCAAAAAGTGAAGACGCTGAAACAAAGACCTTCATCGAAAATGGTTTACAGTGGGAGTATTCTCTCGACAGTGAGAAGGAGGTCCTGAAAACAACCGGTCCTCTGCATGAAGGCATTGTAGTGCTGGTGAGTGGGACTGGAACGGGATCATCACGCTTTACTTCTGCTTTTTTCCTGAGATTTTTCTAATAAACTTCCTTCACTTCGTTGCAGGTCATTCCCCAGGAAGAAGACGCAAAGATCAGCCTGACGTATAAGTATATCATACACGAGGATCTGTTGCCGCTTATTACCAACAACAATGTTCTTCTGTCTGAACTGGACACCTACGAGTGGGCTCTGAAGAGCTGGTCTCAGTGCTCCAAACCCTGCGGAGGAGGTCAGTGATTGTACAGTACAGTATGTTTGAATAATGAAGCAATTAAAGAGGACCTATTGTGCTTTTATGTTTTTCCCTTTCCTTTAGTGTGTTATATAGTTTTTTGTGCATGTAAAAGGTCTGCAAAGTTACAAAGCCCAGAGTCCACACCAAAGGGAGTTACTCTCCCCCACAGAAACACTGCTCCTGAACTGCCTGAAACACCTTGCTTGAAGTCCCGCCTTTTCTTCTGTAACGTGGTGATGTCACCAAGTAACACATTTACATAACGGCTAGTTTGGCACGCCCTCAGACAAAACCTAGTTAGAGCGGAGTCCAAAGAGTTTGGTTTGGTTGACCAATCACAACAGAGTGGGCCAGCTGACCAATCAGAGCAGACTTGGTTTTTCGGGAGGGGGCGGAGCTCAAACTGAGTGTTTCAGACAGAAGGTGAAAAGAGGTGCTGCAGCACAGCCGCTATGAGAAAAGTAAAGTGTTTTTTGAACATTAAATCATGTAAACATTTTCTAGTAGAAACCCAAAATACCAATATGCACCTGAAAATGAGCTTAATAGGTCCTCTTTAAGCTGCATGTCATTACTTGGAGATGAAGTTATTCTGGTGTTTGTGAGATTTTTTCTACCATGTTATTGTTGGTCTACGGTGGAAAAAGTCACTGACTGACTGAATCTATTAGTCGATTCATAGAAAATTAATTAACAACAGGTTTGATAATCATTTTAATCATTCATGCCAAGTGCCAAATGACAAACATTTGCAATTGCCAGTTTTTCCAGTGTGAATATTTGCTTCTTCCCTCTGTTTTTACTAATTATAAATCTAATAACTTTTGGGGTTTTTTCACTGTTGGACAGACTAAGCAAACAATTAAATGACCAAATAAAATCACATTGGACTGAAATGGGCTTTTTCTGACATATTATACAATAAACAATGAATCAAATAAATAATGAAGAGATTAATCAATGATAAAAATAATAATAAACGTTTCATACAAGAGATGTAGCTCAAAGTGTTAGAAACATTTGGATTTTGATATATGTCTGTATGGCTTTGTTGGGAGATTAATTCATTTTGTACACTTTCAATCCTCCAGGCATACAGTACACTAAATATGGATGCAGGAGGAAGAGTGACAGCCGTTTGGTGCATCGAAACTTCTGTGAAACCAGCAAAAAGCCAAAACCCATCCGCAAACGCTGCAATTTGCAAGAGTGCAGCCAGCCCACGTAAGTGCCCTCTAGCTATAGATATATATATATATATTTCAATAGCTAGTGCAGCGTTAAAAGTGGTAATAATGGCTTCGGCTCCATATGTCCACCCTGCCTTATATTGTAAGTGCTATTCAACAAACGTAAAAAAAAATTAAAAAAAAAAATGTAATTGCTGTGTGACAAGAAAACCTTTCTCAAAGAGACTGCTGTGCTGACAGGTGGGTGGTGGAGGAGTGGAGTCCCTGCAGTAAGACCTGCGGGAAGCTCGGCTACCAGACCAGGGTGGTGCAGTGCATGCAGGCGCTCCACAACGGCACCAACAGGCCAGTCCACAGCAAACACTGCACCGAGGATCGGCCGGATACCAGGAAGACCTGTAACCACACCACATGCCCCGCCCAGTGGAGGACGGGGGCGTGGTCTCAGGTGAGTCAGGAGGACAGCCAGCTGCACCAGCTCTTCTCAAAGGTCCCATATTGTAGAAAGTGAGATTTCCATGTTTTTTTTTTTATTATAAAGCAGGTTTAGGTGCTATATAAATACTGTGAAAGTATCAAAACGCTCAATCCACAGAGAAATGTACACAGCCCGTATTCAGAAACTGTGCCTTTTAACCAAACCGCCAGGACTTCAATAAATTTGTGATGTCACAACTATACACTCACCAGTAGAAGTGCCGCTAAACTCTTTGTAGGTGACACACACAGTGAGTCCCCGACTGCAGTGACGCTGTGAAAAACGGCGACAGCGCAAATGCGGAAAACCGGAAAACGCTGACCAATCAGAGAAGTCTGGGCTTTTTTGGGAGGGGGCCTTAAAGTGACAGCCGCTAAAACGGAGCGTTTCAGACAGAGGGCGAATACAGGTATATTCAGACAGACATTAAGAGAAAAATAATGTGTTTTTTGAACATTAAAGCATGTAAACATGTTCTAGTAGAAACCCAAAATACAAGTATGTACCTGAAAATGAGCATGATATGTCCCTTTTAAATTCAAGCTTAACCTAATTGTAACATTAATGTTTACTTTCTTGCATAGCCATTAGTTGTTACAAAATATTTAATATATATCTTTCCCCAAAATGTATTATTGCAGCGGCAAAAGGTGCGGGGAAAAATGTTGGGTGCACCTAAATTATGTGCTGGTGCACCTAAATCAAAAAGTGTACAACTGTACAGTGCAACCAATGTAAAAAGTTAGTCTGGAGCCCTGCCCCCCTAAAGCTGTTGTTTTTGGCAGTTTTGTTACAGCTCCTGATGTTACGGTAACTCCTGTTGATTGATTTGATTTGATTCAGATATAGCCTAGCAACCAATTTACACATTACTAACGTATTTTCTCTCTTTAATGGTGCAACCAGATTTAGTAAATCAATTGTCAGCAGTTTGAAACTCGCTAGTAGCTACTAAGAACTTAACAATGGATTTACAAATAGACGGTGCACCTAAATCCTGGTCTTCAATTCAGTCAGTACTAACTTAACGGAAGACCGATATATTTCAACCGGGACCCTATTTTCACATGGTTTTTTTCTAACTGGCTAATAGGGACAATGTAAGTGTCTGACATTATGGAAAGAGTCTCGATCAATGAGAAGTCTCGTAGTGAAATCTGGCAAGGTGACGTGTTGCTGGAAGACAACGGAGGAATAGTGGAATATATACATGGTGGAAACACAAGTTTGTTGTGTTGGAGTACAGAAAGCGTAGCTGAGTGTTATCTTAAAGATTTTCAATGTCATGGCTGAATATATAAATGATTTCGACAATGTGGATGAGGTCTTTGAATTCGATGGCCTCCCGAGTATACTGATGTTCAGATTTCACAGCGAGACTTCTCCTTGAGCGTGTCTTGGACACAATAACAATCAGTGAGAGGTAAGAAAAACATTTTATTTCTCTGTAGGGTCCTTTCCATAATGTTGTCAGACACTTCGAATAACAATCTGAACCTGTCGGTGGAAGAAACAAGCACTTTTAGTGGACGTAACGTTACACTGAAGCTGCTCACTTGCCCTCGCAGCTCGTTTAGCGGCTGCCGGTTAAAGCGTCATCACTCAATACTGAACCAATTTCAGAAATTGTTAATTAGACACAAAAACATGGTAGAATAGGGTCCAGGGTTAAAAATACTCAAGTTACCCTTTAATGGAAAACTGGTACTGTAACACCTTTGCAAATTTCCAACATGTTATGCTGATTTACCTCAGTAGATGAAGGGCTAATCATTTTTTAAATTACTTTTTACAATAAATCCACTTTGCAGTTTTGCCATTTCCTATTTTTAACTTCCATGGGGACATAACCAGGGACATAATCACCTCATTTATTACCTGAACTGTGCTCATCATAGCAGGAGGACTTAATTTATTATTTAAAAAAAAAAAGTCCTTGTGAAAATCAGTATGACCAGAAACAATAAGAAGGATGTTAGCGCTTCATTTGAATGGGTGTGTATATTCTGCCACACCATGACATGAAAATGAATTAAACAAAAGAACAGTTGTCGTTGTAATAACGTCTATTTGAGGGCAAACCTGACTCTGCTCATGGCGTCGGCGTCGACATCAGCGCTGACATATCCCATTGTAAACATGTGATGGCGATCTTCATGCTCAGACGCAAATGAACTGTGTTGGGTGTCGAGATTTAATTGGTGTGGTTGAGCTTTGACAGTGTCGTGAATCATTTCCTCATTCTCAAGTAAAGTGTTGATAAGTTGTGTGTCTGTGTATTTGTATGCGTGTGGCAGTGTTCGGTGACCTGCGGCGAAGGGATCCAGCAAAGGCAGGTGGTTTGCAAGGCCAGCGACAACACAGTCGGAGAATGTGAGGGCGAGAAGCCGGAAACTGTCCTCATCTGTAAACTAAGTTCTTGTCCAGGTGAGATCCACATATTCGTGTAATTATGGAACAATATTGACCAATTTACCGGTTTCCTTTCTTAGAAACACTTTTCGAGAAACTGTCTCTGCGTGATCGAGTCATTTCCTTTTTATTATGGATGATGGAAGTCTGGAACAAAGACTTGTACTTTTCTTTTGAACTAATGGGTGTTCAACGTCTGCTGCATCATGCACATTTAGTCATTATCACCATGGGATGCCAGTTACATAAACATCATTTGATTGGCTACATTTTTCTAGTTTATACACTAGCTGGTCTAACTACACCAGGTCCTCTAAGGACAAACAACCTTTTTTTTTTTTTCAACACTTTATTAGATTTTCACAAAACATAAATGATACATAACTATATCAGTATACAAACATACACAAGACAAAGAAAAAAATAAAATAAAAATGCATTAAAAAATATAAAATAAAAATGAAATAAATAAACAAAAAATACTTAATAATAAAAATATATTAAAATTGGGGCTGTCAAAGTTAACACGATAATAACGCGTTAATGCAAATTCATTTTAATGCCACTAATTTCTTTAACGCATTAAGGCAACTTGCAGTTTTTAGGTTGTAACGCAAGTAAGGGATAATGTACAGCGAGCCGGTCATTGTTG
>CAKALU010065058.1:4354-36486 GCA_916700995.1 Hozukius guyotensis
GTTGGAGGGGGGGGGGGGCGGGGGGGGGACTATTAATGAGGCAGGCAGTGTTGAGGACAGAAAGTGAACTGAGAGTGGTGTGACGTTAGTTTTATTGTTTTCGGTGTTAAGACTGAAGAGAGAAGTAATTTCTGATTTCACAGCGACGGAGGTCGAGCAACGACCTTTATTGAAGGGCTGTCAATCAAAGAGAGCGGCAGGCGCACAGAGGAGGAAGTGATTTCATGTTCTTTGACCGAAATTGTTTCACGGACTGTTTTTGATTCATGGACGGACTGGTTGTGGACTCAGGCTGTCTGAAGGGCATCCTAGAGGGCTCTATCAGGTTTTATCTACCATAGGGGCATCCAAGAGGGCTCTATCAGGTTTTATCTACCATAGGGGCATCCTAGAGGGCACTTTATCAGGTTTTATATACCAAAGGGGCATCCTAGAGGGCACTATATCAGGTTTTATCTACCATAGGGGCATCCTAGAGGGCACTATATCAGGTTTTATCTACCATAGAGGCATCCAAAAGGGCATTTGATCAGGTTTTATCCACCATAGAGGCACCCAAGAGGGCACTTTATCAGGTTTTATTTACCAGTGGGGCATCCTAGGGGGCATTTTATCAGGTTTTATCTACCATAGGGGCATCCAAGAGGGCACTTTATCAGGTTTTATCTACCATAGGGGCATCCTAGAGAGCACTTTCTCAGGTTTTATCTACCATAGAGGTACCCTAGAGGGCACTTTATCAGGTTTTATCTATCATAGGGGCATCCTAGAGGGCACTTTATCAGGTTTTATCTACCATAGAGGTACCCTAGAGGGCACTTTATCAGGTTTTATCTACCATAGGGGCATCCTAGAGAGCACTTTATCAGGTTTTATCTACCATAGGGGCACCCTAGAGGGCCCTTTGCTGCACCCCGAGCCCACCAGAGAGAGAGAAAGACCTCCAGAGAGAGTTAATCTGTTTGAGATAAGACTCTCTAAGTCTTCGAGTTGCCAACGAAACTTTAAACTCCGGGCCGTCATATTTCCATAATCTGCCTCGTATCCAACCTCCACACACTCATCTCCATTCCCATCATGCACCTGGCCTCTGAGACCATTACCATAATCCATACAGTTTGCAAAAGAAACTTCCCGTTTATGAGTGACGGGAGTAAACACGAGGATGAAGCTAGAGGTAGTGGTCGCCGTGGCAACAGCATCCAGCCCCATCAATCGGTTTTCATCTTTTAAGACGTTAACGCTGTCACGCCACATGCCATGTGTTCGCATGCGATCCATCGTCACGGCAACAGCCGTCTGTCTTTTTATTTTCTGTGGAGTTTTTTTTTCTTTTCTTCCTATTTCAATTCTTTATGTCTCCGTTCTCGCAGAGGAAAAAGTGATCTATAGTTGAGTGATGTACAATGCACACCAAGTACGATGTTCCCCTTCTGTTTTCTTTCTCTCTGTGCTGTCTACAATCTAAAACGGTGAATTGTTAAAGTGCAAAACTTGGAAAATCCTGAAAAACACTGAGAAATAAACCCCTAAAAATACAGAATATTAATTCATTCTAGTACCAGGGGCGATTCCAGGTGTTGTGCAGTGCCACTTTTTCATGTAATCCCATCTGTATTAGGGCACAGGGCCCTGCACAAGAGCCTGAAAACCATGCCCAAAGTCAATTTTCAAAGCTGTTTTTTTTCTTAAATTATTTCCCATGGGCCCACCCTGACTGGTTCTTGGTGCTACCTCATTTAAAAAATCCTGGAATTGCCCCTGAAACAGAGAGGAAACAGATAGCTGGGCTTTATGCAAAATTCAAAACTACGTCTACCAGCACTTCTAAAGCTCGTTAATTAACACGTCATATATTGTTTGTTTAATCCGTACAAAGTGTTTACAGGCGGTTAACGTATGTGTGGGACTATTTCATGGCATGGACCAGTAACACCGCAGCTTGTGGAAAAAATGAATCTATTTGATTTGTGTACATAGACACTAATTTCTCTTTTTTTCGTGACGTTCAGCACGACTTTCAACAATGTATTTTTCGTGCGTTTTCCTACAAATGTCCAGCAACACGTGACGCTGGTGTCAATTTCCACTCCAGTCTTTTCAAAATAAAACTACTTAGGTTTAGAAATAGATCGACTTAGTTAGGATTAGGCAACAAACTACTTAGTTAGGTTTAGAAAAAGATCACAGTTTGGGTTAAAATAACGCGCAAAGTTGCGTAACTTAAGTACAGAAATTACGTGACAAATAAATCAACGTTGACTTTTGGTTTCACACGGGACACGAACACCGATCTCCTGGGTGAAAGTGCGACGTTTTTTGACCCACCATTCTTTATACATCCCGCTTTACAATTACGTAGATTACATACAAATTCATTCCGTGCTGACCATCATGAAAAAAATATGAAATTTGTGTCTATGTGCACAAATCAATACTGTATATTACATTTCGGGACTACTTCGCAAACTGATGTGCGACTGGGCTTGACGACAAGACTCCGAAGAAATACCCGGCCAAAAAATAGTCCTCAACAACGATCCACTCATCTAAATCTCAGCAACAAAGCAAATAAGCATATTTCCAAAAATTGGTTTTAAGAATACAACAGATTTCAGATGTTTCAGGGGATGAATTCTCTGGATTTTGTTGGGTTTTATTTCTCAGATTTTGCACTCGTCACAGTTTTAAACTTTTCTAAGATTTTCAGTTTTAAAAGATTGAAAAGAAGGCCATGACTGTTTTTCCTCGCCAAGTTTGGAGCATTATTTTACCTCCTTCATGACAAGGTAGTATGACATGGTTGGTACCAATGGATTCCTTAGGTTTTCTAGTTTCATATGATACCAGTATCTTCACGCTAGCCCGCTACAACCTCAGAAAGATCAATTGCGTGAAAGAAATTAGTGGTGTTAAATTAATTTGCGTTAACGCGTGATAAATTCATCAGTGACAAACAAATCAGCTGATAAAAGATGGAGATCAGTTTCTGAGAGGTCCTGGATGTGTTGAGCCGAGTTAAGCACTACAAGCAGGGGGAGAAGCTGCTAGTTATTGTTCTTCTGCTGGCAGTTTGATTGGCTGAGACGTGAGCAATCCACGCGGCACTAAGTGCTGATTGGTGGCGGCGGCATTGTGTGAGTCTGTGGAGCTGGTTTAGAAGCAGTTTAGCAGTAATAAATGACTGTCTGTGTGAGTGTGCGCTAAAACAGTGATGGATGTCTCCTCTCTTTCTCTTTGTGTGTGTGTGTGTGACCGCAGCAGTCCCTCGTTAGCTCTCCACTGAGCCTTGCTAATGGCTAATGGACAAACAATTAACTGGCCCTTAACGATGTTAACGAGTTAATGAGCTCGTTAAGACGACAACACTGGGAGAGAGACACTCACACATACACACATACATACACACAGACTGTAAATGAGAGGGAAAATTGAAAATCTATAATCTCCTCGTGCATTTTGCTGCCTCGCTGTGAACAAAAACGGACAGTTTAAAGCCCGGCTAGCGTTCTATAGAGGCTCAACAGTGCTGGGACTGAAAGTGTTGCTGCTAGGAAGTCATCTCCACTGAGATGTAATTTGAGTAGAAGTATAAAGTAGCATAAATTGAAAATACTAAAGCACAAGTACCTCAACATTTTAAGTACAGTACTTGAGTAAATGGGTAGGTCCAATAAAACCAGTCAAAATTGAGGATTGTAATTTGGGTGAATTCATCCTTTTAAAAATGTCTCTGAACTACTATGAGGACTACAAAAACCTCATGGTAAAACAAAACCACCACACTGTGTCTTCCTACGTGGCGTGGTGATGTTCAGTGTTACCATAGCGACGGATGCAGGCTGAGGTAAGAGCGTCTCCTGCTGTCAGGGTGAATATTAATGGATGTGTAGTATGTGTTTCTCTTTCTGTACAGATGGAAACCTCCTGCTGAGCTCCTATAACTCATAAACACACACACACTATAGCAGAGGACGACACTGCAGTCGTCTCTAGCTGTTGCTCATTCAACATGACAGAGGACAGATGGCTGCGAGATACGGGAAGAGGGAAGGGAGACGGGGGTAGATTGAGTTATAGGGATGGTGTCAGAGTAGATTTTGGTTACAGTGCTCAAAAAGCTTCAGGCTGAAAACATGACGATGAGGAACGCCACCCTCCTCTACCTCTCTCTCTCTCTCTCTCTCTCTCTCTCTCTCTCTCCTCGCTGATCGCTCATTCATCACACTGTTTCCGTCTGGCTCGGGCTGTTTTTCAATCTCTTTTCCGTAGGTAGTCGACTCATGGTCATCTCACAGAGCCAGATGTGATCCTGTCACTGTGGAACGACACTTCTACCAACCGCAGCTCTGAGAACAATGCTGAGCTTAAAGGGAAATTCTGCTGTTTGTCTACTTACTTTTGTCCATTATAACTCAATCATTGTGGCTCGCTTTCCATTTAGCTTGCGTGCATGCTTTAGAGATATTCTAGGAGTGAATGCCACAACATGATTTGTGTCTGCAAGTTTCTGAATTGAAAATATGACAATATGACAAGCTCCTTTTTGACCAAATAGCTCCAGGAACTAAAGAAATTAAACTAGGAACAAAATGTCTCTTTTTACAACTTGTGTAGCGCCTCAAGAACTTTTAAGATTTAATCAAATGAGGCCGATGACTGATGGCGTCTGAAGTGCAATTTTCACAATTTTCTTTGTATTCATTGTTGCGTGACTCTGATGTTTGAATGGATGCACTGAATGGAGACTGAAAACCCCAAAGTGTCAGTAGACGATCTGCTGAATGTTTGATGGTTATTTATTCCTGCTTCAGAACGTAACCGACATGAAAAAATCAGCAGATAAAGTTTGATTTCTCTCCTTCACTCACTCATTTACTTTACTTGTTCACACACACTCTGTTTTTGAAGTAGTTGGGAAGTTAACAACCTTTTACCGTCAATAAACATTACAAGAAATGTCCACCCATCACCCTACGATAGCGGCACCCAGTGCTTCCTTATTTTGTGAATGAAGCGGTACACAGGTTGTAGTTTTTCAGCCCTGCAAACTCGATAGCGCTGCTGCCATTTTGGACTGAAAACACCAGTGAGTCTGTGACCGGATGTATAAAGAGACGTCTGTAAATCAGAGGATAATTTTTTTCAAATTCCCATTACGAACACTTAAATAGCCCTCATTTAAATCATTATGTCCTAAAAGTAGTAAAATGAACTAATAGCTGAATCCAGAGTTATTTTCCTTGCCATAATGAAAAAGTTTAATAAATAAGTAAGTAAGTAAATAGTTATAATAGTGTGCATATTTATAATATTTTTATTGTTCAACACAGGGCACTTCAGTAGAGACATTAAATATGACAATAGAATAGAAATAATTTAGTTTTACTTTTGTACGGCTCTTTGTAGGTGAACGTTTTACTGGCGTCCGGTAGTCACTTTCAGTCCGAAATGGCGGAAGTGTAGCTCTGCTGCTGGGCGCCGATGTTGCAATGGAACGAACAATTGACTTTTACCTCTTAGCTATATACGTTCTTTGGTAGCACTATGTTTTTTTGGCACCTGGAACCATCGTACAGCAGCTAAACTTAGTTCCTCCTATTGAAATGAAGGTAAAGTTCAGAATTCCTGAAAAGGTTCTTGTTCCTGGAACCACTGCAGGAAAGTTTCAGGGAAACACCCTATCTGTGTAGTTTTCATCAACTTCCACTTAAAAATAAACAAAAACTTTCAATCAGACTCAAAAACAAGTGCTTGCTTGAGTCTCCCAAATCTCTACACTAAGGATGATGAATGAATAGTCATGATGGACAAAAATATGAGAATAACACGCAGTTTGACAACTACCTTGACCGTGGCAATGGCAGATTTGCTTAACACGCACATCTCTTGGTAGAACCTGAGGAAAATAATGCAAAGGAGAAACTCCAGGCCTCAGGAAAACCCTCCAGGCAACAGTGTTAATCCTTGAGCCACTGAGCTGCTCTTATCTAGCTGCTGTGGATGGCGGAGGGATCACCCGCTGGCAAAGCTCCATCCCAACGCCTCGTGTATGAATGTTAATGTATGTATGAAAATCCATAGGTCTTAGCTGAACTCACATACAGGATATAAACAGCTGACTCTGTGCAGCAGCACATTCTCGATCGTGCTGGCTAAACAGATGGCGACAACTCTGAAATACATCTGTCCGTTTAAAACATTCAGCCCATCAAAAACAGACATATCTGAGGGAGGCAGACATATCATCAATCCTGTTCAACAAAGAGACACTCCTTATTGCAAAGCAATTAAAAGCAAACAGAAACAGACAGAAACAATGGATCAGCCTGGCTGCACTCTCCCTCTGAGTGTCCAGATGTCTTACAGTCTGAGTGACAGATGAGCCTCTCAGGAACAGAGAGAGAGGACAGGAAACAGATAATTTGTTATATCACTTTCTTCTGCTATAACGAACTGTCCGTTCCACTCTGTCAGTCTTTGAAGAGGGGATTGTAAACCAGACTAAAACTTTTTTTTTTCTGGTTAAAAGACAACTCACCTGGCCAAGTTGAAGGCATCATCAATAAGTCCTGCCCTGTTTCCAACGGAGATGATCTGAGAAAGAGTGAGACAGACAGAGAGGGTGTAAAAAAGACAAAGGAGAGAGTGGAGACAGACTTAAACAGAAAGAGAGATAGCCAAACAGACAGAAAGACAGTCAGAAAGACTGTCAGACATACTTGAGGGTTGTTGTGGAGCTGTTGAATCAGCAGTTTCCAGTTCTGGAGGTCATAGTTCACACGGAAGTAGCCCGTCTGGTTGATGTTGCCTAGCAACCAGGTGTTGTCGTCCATCTGACCAATCCTGTGGGTTTCTGAGACAAGAAAGAAAACATTAGTCAGTCAGTTAATCAACAATTTATCCCCTTAAAAATCACTGGTGGTTTGGTTCAACCAAAAACCCAGGATATTAGTTGAAAGTCATCCAATATGCAGACGATACCACGCTGTCCTGTTAGCAGTATTTTAATCAACAGTTTCTCTAAACAGCACTGGTTCAACCAAAAGGCCAGGATATTAGTTAAAAGTCATCCGATATGCAGACGATACCATGCTGTTCTGTTAGCAGTATTTTAATCGACATTTCTCCCTGATACAAACAGCGCTGGTTCAACCAAAACACTGGAATAAACAGCACCAGAATGAGTTTTAGTTTCCAAAAATGGAAACAGAACAAGCATTATATCTCAACTACAATTACCACCTTGCAGTTGTATACCTCCACCAACCAGTCAAGTTGCAGTTTACATCCATGTCTGTTCAAAATGTCATCACTTCATCATTTTATCTTGTTAGACATTTGTGTGAAATTGTCATTATTAGGATATGAGGATATATTCTGGCCAAAAACATGTTTTGCCTTCAGTGAATTTCAAGAAATCGCTCAAGGCGCTCCTGAGATATCACAAGAATTTGACTAATGTAAGGTCACAGTGACCTTGACATTTAACCATCAAACCTTAATCAGTTTATCTTTAAGTCAAAGTGGACATTTGTGCCAAATTTGAAAAAAATCACTCAAGACGTTCCTGAGATATCACAAGAATGGGACGGACGTAAGGTCACAGTGACCTTGAATGGTGACCACCAAAATCTACCAACCAAATCAGTTCATCATAGAGTCCAAGTGGACGTTTGTGCCAAATTTGAAGTAAATTCCTCCATGCATTCATGAGATATTGCGGAGGCATAAAAACAGAACAAGAGTTTTATTCTCCAAAATGTGATGGAGACAATGCTTTCTTTTCCAAAAACAGACCCAAACACAGTTCTCTTCTCCAAAAACAGAAGCAGAATGAGTTTTAATGTCCATAAACAGAACCATATTTGTCTTTTTTCTCCAAAATATCTTTATTCTCTATAAAACAAAGCAGAACTAGCTTTATTTTCCAAAAAAACAGATCCAGAGAGTTTTATTCTCCAAAAAACAGAAGCAGTATTAGCTTTACGCTCCATAAAAAGAAAGTTTTTTATTACGCCCCAAAAAACAAAACTTCATTCTATTAGTATGAGCTTTATTCTCCATAAAGAGAAGCAGAAGGAGGTTTATTCCCACTGCTGAAAGACCTCTCTTAGTCCATTAACTACAAATTACATATCTCAACATAATGAGATAATTAATTTGTGATCATGGGATGGTTTGCTCCGTTAACAAAACAATCCCAAGATAACGGCTTGTTATCTCAAGGTAACAAGATAATTGATCGTAAAATAAACTTTTATGGAGACGATGTTGGACCTCAGTTTTAGTATCTTAAGCACACCGGCAGCACTGTACCTGTCTTGTTGTTGATCCAGATGAGGCTCTCTGCACAAACACTGGATGTATTTCCCACGGCGACCGTCAGTGGAACCTGCCACTGTAAACTACAGAGAGGGAGAGTGATGTCAGTAATGGGCAGTGGAATTGGATTTGGTTTTATTGCTTCAGTTATCAGATAGAGAGACATTAGAGAGAGAGAGCGGCGGTCAGCGGTGATCAGTCAACATCAGTCGGCTGGAAGAGGAGCGAGCGACACCGACTGTGTTGTAGAGAGAGAAAGGAAGTGAGAGTGTAATAGCTGCATCAGTCGGCGAGCATCAGTCAAGTGGAAGTAGCTGAGGGTTATTGTCTTCTTCAGAGCGAGAGGTTTAATGTGCTGTCCAGTGGCGGTCAGTTTCTATATTTTCAGATCGCATGAAAGATGCTCCTTTACTGCTCGAGTGGATCCCCCCCCCCATCAGACTCATAAAAACCTTTTAAAAACCAATTGGGTGTCTCAAAATTGCATCACGGCTGAGCTTAAACAAGGCTGTTTTTCTTAGTTCCTGAGACGCCGACATTAAGGAGATAAGTGGTTTTTGAATTGCGGCAAGATAGACGAATGGATGATGTGGGAGTGAACTCGACTCTGTGGAGTAAAGAGTTATCAGAAAAGTGAGAAGTATGTTCTAGTGCCGTCGTAAGTGGTGTTTTATAGTCCAAATGTTGAACGTAGAGGAGCTGAAGGATCATATCATCATTTCATTTTGAGCTGTAAATCAGTAAAAAAACACTTTAACTGATGCAAATGTTGCTCCTATTTCTTCTCTAATTTGCATACATTTTGAAAAGTACAAAAAAACTCCACTACATTTATTTGACAGCTATTTACAGATTAATATTTTACATATAAAACATACTGTATGATTAACTAAATAAAATATGATGCATTGTTTTAGATTAAATTGCTCAAACTTGACCAACAACATCAAAAATGCTGCTTACACATTAATGCATCAATCACATCGGAGAAAGAAGGCGACGTGAGGCGATGCAACAGTCGGCCTTCATCGCCGCTCGTTCTCTGTAGTCGGGTTGGTGTTTCTGGGCCTTTATTGTGTTTTTTATCCAGTGGGAAAGTAGCTTAATAGTGTGTGAAGAGAGAACCGACTCTAAGAGCTCATTATGCTTCCTGATGCTTTTTGTTAGTGACCAGCAGACGCTGTTAAAACACACACAGCAGCCCCATTGTAATCTCAACAGTTGCTGTATGTGAGCACTAATGACACTAATACGAGTCTGTAAAGTGAGACCTCCTCTTTAAATTCCATTAAACACTCAAAACTGATTCATACTTGAATTAAAGTGGATTTTAAATACAGATGGAACAATCAGCGTCACACACTATGATCAATTCATCCATTTAAGGAGAGTGTGTGTGTGTTTTAATATATATATATATATATATAGTCGGGGTCATTGTAACACAATCAGCTAGAGAAATACCTATTTACCAATCCCATAACAGCCATGCGTCGCCCCAGGCAACGGTGGATCAATACCGCTGCCTAGCAACCGAGTATTTAATCTGATATTTATATCAACGTGTTGGACAGGAGTGGAACCCAATTACACACACACACACAGTCAGCAGAGTGTGTTTATTAATATTTGATCAGAATGAAGGCGGTTTATTTTTCTAACAGTGTGAGAGTGTTAAAGAGGAACTATTATGTTTTTGTGCTTTTCCTTCAGTGTGTTAAATCGTGTTTTGCGCATGTAAAAGGTCTTCAATGTTATAAAGCCCAAAGTCCACACCAAATGGAGAAACACTGCTCCTGAACTGCCTGAAACGCCTCGATTGAAGACCCACCTTTTCTTCCGTAACGTGGTGATGTCACGAAGTAATACATTTGCATAACGGCTAGTGTGGCACGCCCTCAAACTGCCTATTATGAGCATAATAGACTGTTGATAACCATGATGAGGTGTTTAGTGGGCGGAGCGTTAAGTGGAGGCAGAATAATTCTCTGAACATGTTAGTTAACGCTGGCTAGCAAGTATTGTTGGCTTGTTCTTTTAACAATGGCTGAAGAAAATACTAGTTTCTCTCACTGTCACTCACTCTCCAGGATCACGAGTGTTAGTTGAGAAAGTTAACATTAACCAAAGTGATCGGGGAGTGTGGTGACGTAGTTTAAAGAGCGAAAAAATCAGGGCTGTCAAAGTTAACGTGATAATAACCCAAATTTGTTTTAACGCCACTAATTTCTTTAACGCAATCTTCGGAGGTTGTAGTGGGCTCAGTTTTGAAGCTAAAGTGAAGATACTGGCATCATATGAAACTAGAAAAACCTAATGAATCCATTGGTACCAACCATGTCATACTAGCTTGTCGTGAAGGAGGTTAAATAATGCTCCAAACTGACAGCTGTTGTTGCAGTTTGCCAGGTTATGATTTGAGCATATTTTTTATGCTAAATGCAGTACCTGTGAGGGTTTCTCGACAATATTTGTCATTGTTTTGTGTTGTTAATTGATTTCCAATAATAAATATACACATACATTTGCATAAAACAGCATATTTGTCCACTCCCATGTTGATAAGAGTATTAAATACTTGACCAATCTCCCTTTAAGGTATATTTTGAAGAGATAAAGCCATGTTCAGAATTCTTATCGTGACATATTAGAGTCAAATGATTTTCTTGAAGGGATTTTGGATATTAAAATGTCCATAAGAAGTCCCCAGATGACAAATGACCATCGTGGTTAAGCAGACATAGAACGTATAATTTGATCTTCAGACAGTGAACGAGGATTTCCCAAAATGGACTTGCTTCAGCCTCGATTCAATAAAAGCTGTTGGTCAAAGACTTCACATGAATGAATCTTCTGGCACCAGAAACAATCTTAATAGAATAACATAACGAGTTTTTCCATTTCTTAATGTCCAGTTTAGAAATTAATGTTTTGTCTTGTTGTGTTAATATCACACTGCTTTATGCATTTTAATTATGTTCGTCAAACACTCTGTGATGTGCCTTTTAAAGGTAAAGCAGTATATAAATAAACTTCCTTACAACTGCTCCTCTGTGGACTCGTGAATAATGTATTATCAAACGCACAGCCGCTCGTCCTCCAATCACATCTCTGTGTACCTGTCAGGTGACAAAGCTTCTCTTCTCTCTTTAGCCACAATCACACAGACGAGTGGTGATGTGTTTACATCGCCTCTGATTTATTTTCAGTATCATTAGCTCGACCTTATCGTTAGCTGTCCTCTGGTTTCTCCTTGTCTCTGTTTCTGTCAGCTCGCTTCTTTAAAAAGCATTTATTTGCCTCGCTGCGTCATTTAGTTTGATGCTGAGAAAATAAAAAAAAGACGCACATTTGAAACGTCTCCTTCAAACCGCCAGGGAGCTGGAAGAAGAGACGAATGTTAAGTGTTTGACAGAAAATAAACTGTGATGTTTGAAATGTCACCTTAACAGGAAGTTTGAAAAGAGAGATTATTATTGAAATAAGAAAGCTTCATTTCCTGCTTCCTTTTCTTTAAGGGACAGATGGCAATTAGTGAGTAATTAGTTTGATGTATTCGGGAACAGATCAAGACTTAGGAAATCCCGACCGACTTTACTGTCTTTAGGAGGCTGTCGCAGGTTCAGTTGTCCAGCTAGAGTGAAGATCCTGGTATCATATGAAACTACAAAACCTAATGAATCCATTGGTACCAACCATGTCATACTAGCTTGTTGCCAATAAGGTTGAATATTGCTCCAAACTTACACTAAATTTTGGCGAGGAAAAACTGGCATGGCCATTTTCAAAGGGTTCTTTGACCTCTGACCTCAAGATATGCAGTATAAATGTGTTATTTTCTCCTATTCTAAAATGGTGTATTTGAATATTTCTGCATACTGGGGTCCCTAGACAGTCTTGAATTACATAAATCGGGTATCACTGTAAAGATGAGACTCTTGTGGATCCAATGGGCCCAATTATATGCATGTGTGATGATGTTAGTCCCCATAGGAGCCATTTCATTGTAGTGAAACTTGACCTCGCTGTATAAAATGACCTGTGGTGACCTCTAGGATAATCACAGCCTCATGAAACTTTACAGCCACAATTTAGAGACCTAGAGCATTCAGAGGATGGATGGCTTTCCTAGCTAGATTGACAATAAGGGGTTTTCTGAGCAGTTTACACAACAGAAGTGCTCACTATCCTATCGCTGAAAAATGCAATTCTTGCAGAAATCTCCAAAATGTCAAAAGTATTTGATGCCAAATCACAGCCTGGCTTTTTCTATGGTGTTCCTCAAGGTCTTAATGTGGTATTTTGGAGGGATTATTGATCATTTTTATCAATTCTCGAGTGGTAAAAAAATTGTTAAATTTAGCACCAAATCTGTGTAACAAATGGTATCAACCCAAAAATAGCTGCAACAACTTATGAGACATAATAGAACATGGAAATGACCATCATATACTTCTATCAGCCTTCAACAACTTGACACACAGTGCTGAGAAGCATCTCAAATTAATATTCAGGTTCCCAGCTTTCAGATGATGTACACCACTTCTATATGGCATCTACTGTTGACCTGCTATCTCCCCCTAAAGACCCCCTGTACCCCCCTATAAAAGACAAAAACAGCTCTATTGTGGGTTAAAAGAAATGCCTCAAAAACATGCTCAAACAAACAAAACAAAAACGAAATGGGGGCCTAACATTGATCCTTGTGTGAAACCAACCATCCAAGCCTTGAATAGTTGTAAGTTGTGCAGTTATTCCAGGATTTTAGACACACTGGACATCTTCGATACGGGCCGACGATAGTTTAAATCATAAGTGTCACCACCAGTTTGAGAGAGCTCATCGGCCTTCCAGTGATATTTCAATTTCTTCCTGTATATTTCAGTATATTTCCAAGAATGCTCTGTTTCCCTGCATGTAAATAAAAAAGCAAATAAATAAATAAATCAGGAGTTTAAGTCAACAGCGTGTAACACTGTGGGACACTGCTGTGCTTCTGAACGCAGCTCTGCAGGATCAAACAGCAGCGTTGGCCTCTGATTCGATCCACTGACAGTTCGGCTAAAAGCACAACAACAGTTTCTCTTCACAAGTGTCGGTGAGCGCCTCGGGACCACCGAGAGTGTCTGAACGCAGCCCCGTGAGACTCAACAAGCGCCAGAGAAAGAGCTGAGCTCCACCTACAACAAACAGCTTCAGATAATCAGCTGACGAGACCTCGGGAGCGACTCTGAGCTCCAGCGAAAACACAAAAGACTCCGGATGAAAGAAGGAAAAAAAGAGCACAGAAGAGGAGGGAAACATAAAATAAAACTTTTGGTGAGAAACTGAGTAGGTCAGAGTGATTGTAAATGTCAGCTCCGGTACAAAAACATGACAGGAAGAGAAGAGAAGAAGTGAACAACAGGTAAAAAAAGAAAGGAAAGTTGCTGATGAAGTATTGATGGAGGAGAAAGTGGGTCGATAAAACAGTGAAGAGAATAATCTCCAGAGGTTGTGAAGCATGTGAATAAAACATCACGTGAATCAAATATAAATGAAATATAAATCATGTAAAGAATGTGAAGAAAAAAGTGCTTCTTCAGGAGAAAACGCAGGACGGACTTATTGAGGTGTGAAACAAAGAGGATTGTCTCAGCCGTAAATGACTTAATGAAATCATGACCAGATGTGTGTAAAGACCGTTTAAAGGCCGGTTAGTGTTCTCTAGAGACGGTACCGGTACCAGGACAGTTATTCTTAGAGCTGTACGGGTGGTGGAGTTGAACATGTAAAGGTCATCCTGAGGGCGGTAGTACACCAAAGGTCAGGGGAGGGTTAGCTGTTTCTATTTTCATATCGTCCATTCGTGGTTATTCAAGATCGCTGATCGCTTGGGATGATGGGAGTAGGATGGGGTGGGGGGATTTACGTCACAGCACGCCAATGAATTGCCACGATGGACGACTTAGTCTAATGCCCGGTTCAGACCAGACGCTATCAGCCCAATTATAGCCCGACATGGCCATCGTAGGATGTCAACTCGGATCGGGAACAATAAATGAGTGTCGTGTGCGACAATTGATCGTTTTATCTCATGTAGTATGTCATAGTACACGACAACCGCGTCTCGGACCCTTCACGACGTCCCGACAGACAATCTAGCATGTTTGATTTTTTTTTTTGCTTTCCACGACGTGTTCCGTTACGGCCGTGAATTTTACCGGCTGAGCACAGATGCACACAGCTGTAAACAGAAGCACATGGCTACTTATTATGCAGAATGATGTCATCGGACCTTCCCAGCGCAACTGCTGCCGGACCTTCTGGTAGGATATTCAATCTAGGTTGTGTCGGAGTAAAAAACACCACCATTATAAATGTCATTTATATTTATTTAGGACAGAAAAAGGTTAAGAAACGTGTGGTAATTTGTAAATAATAGTAATAATCCACCATTAAAACCCCCGTACTTTATTCATTCATGGAGCTCTGCAAGTCACTGCATGTTCTACAACACTGTCCGGCACATATTTCAGAATAAAAGCCTTGCATTAACAAATGAAGGAATTCTGTCCAAACACTTGAGGGCTTTTATTTTGAAATGAAAGCAGGAAGTGTTGATTTAACGATTAATCTTTACTTTTTTCAATCTGTCAATATACAGTCAATAGATCACTTTCACTGTCTGTTGTTGCTGTGAACCGTGCGGCTTGCGGTAAAAATAGGCGAGACCTCGAACCGCCGTTTAGTCGGCGCCCCTGAGACTGAAAACTTAAAGGTTAAAACAACAACGTAGATTTAGTTGTTGTTCGTCTGTGCTTCGATGCGATGGAAGGTTATGGTTCTGTAGATGTTGGGGCTCCATTTAGTTTACATTTTGAACACAGCATGCCCAAAATAATAACAAACGCATGTCATAAGTGGTCATATAACTGGTTAAAGGTCATAACAATACAGGATTACAGGATTACAGGATGAAACACATTTTAAACTCTAACCTGTTGTTGCTCCGGACGTCCTGCCCATACAGGAAGTGCTCCTGGCTGACTGTGATGTAATGAGTGGGGAGCTGCTCCGATTGGTTCTTGCTGATGGTCACAACGGGGTAGCCCATTTGCAGAGTCCACCTGTCCATCATCTGTCCAATGTCGATGTCCCGCCCCTCTGAGCGCATGGCCTGGACAAAACAAAATGGCTTATAATTAACTAACAAATTATTCACTGATGATTTAAATCATTAATTAGGTCATCATCCATCATCAAAGTTAATCAATAAATAGCTCAAAGTCACTTAATTAGAGAAATAATGAGGTAATTGGAGCTCTGATTGGCCGGCAGCTCGTTAAATAGCCGCCGAACATCACTAACGAAGATGAATCTAATCAAACAGACTCCAGAAGCTTCCTGTGTGCAGGACAACAATCCTCGCCTCCACCTGTCAAGTCACGTTACCATGGCAACAGGAGTTTCCCCTCGCCACCGTCTTAACGAGCGTCTCTACGGCCTTCATTAGAAACGGCTATACGTTAAATAATTAACAGCTTCTGTCAGTCTGGCTGCTTTAATCCCTGAAGGGCTGAATGATGCTCAGTTACAGGTGTAAAACCCCCCTGCTGTAGAGCCAGGCACTAACGCTGCTCCGCCCTGAAGCCTTTGAGCCAGGTGGAGGAGGACGGGTGGTTGGTTTAAAACACAGAACCCAGGTAAAGAAGCAGATGGGTACCTGAGTCAGTTTGCTCCACAGGTCGTCTCTGGCTGCGTTGCTGTACATGTGACTCAGCAGATAATCCTGAAAACAAACACAGACAACAGATCAGAGATTAAACACACCATGTGACAGGAAATGACATCATTTGATTGACCCATTTTTGTCTTTTTTAGAGGGGGTACAGGGGGTCTTTAGGGGGAGATAGCAGGTCAGCAGTAGATGTCACATAGAAGAGGTGTTCATCATCTGAAAGCTGAGAACCTGAAGATTAATTTGAGATGCAGCTCAGCACTGTGTCAAGTTGATGATGGTCATCCCCATGCTCTATTATGTCTCATAAGTTGTTGCAGCAATTTTTTGGGTTGATGCCATTTGTTACACAGATTTGGTGCTAAATTTAACCATTTTTTACCACTGGAGAACTGATAAAAATGATCAATAATCCCTCCAAAATACCACATTAAGACGCCAAGACCTTGAGGAACACCATAGAAAAAGTAATGCTGTGATTTGGGATCAAAAACTTTTTGACAATTGGAGATTTCTGCAAGAATTGCATTTTTCGGCGTTTGGATGGCAAGCACTTCTGTTGTGTAAATTGCTCAGAAACCCCCTTATTGTCAATCTAGCTAGGAAAGCCATCCATTTTCTGAATGCTCTAGGTCTCTAGTTTGTGGCTGTAAAGTTTCATGAGGCTTCGATTATCCTAGAGGTCACCACAGGTCATTTTATACAGTGAGGTCAAGTTTCACTACAATGGAATGGCTCCTATGGGGACTAACATCATCACACATGAATACAGTTGGGCTCATTGGATCCACAAAAACGGCATGTGATTATCATAAAGTGTGTAAAAGGGGAGCCTCCTGGGTACCCATAGAACCCATTTTCATTCACATATCTGGAGGTCAGAGGTCAAGGGAAGTTTGGAGCGTTATTTAACCTCCTTCACGACAAGCTAGTATGACATTATTGGTACTGATGGATTCATTAGGTTTTCTAGTTTCATATGATACCAGTATCTTCACTCTAGCAGTAAAAATCACGAATTATTGGTGTTAAATTTTGCGTTAACTTTGACAGCCCTACTTTTAGTATAATGTTATAGTGCTTTAGAACCAATTTGATGCATATGTACGAGAGGGTTGTGTAAGCGGCACGTCTTCATAGGAGAACACATTTCAAAGCATCTAAATGTGTTTGAAAATGGTGAATTTCCATCTCAGTGACATGACGACCCAGTAATGCTACCTGAGTAGAGAGTCTAAAGGGCTTTGGGCTCTGACTTCAAACTCTAACTTGTACTTTCTAAGCTAATGAACAAGGTGAAGCCTGCGAGGCACCCGGAGAGAGTCTTAGCGGTGCAGCGGCTTCGTTTCCAACCTGTAAATCGTCAGTGACGGTTGTGTCTGGTTTCATCCCCGTCTGTTTCCAGCAGCGGGTGGAAAAGTCATCCTCGCTGCAGTGGATCAGGTATATAAAAAGCTTTAGGGGAGGCTGGTGGATGGTCGGGTTTATATTGCAACTAGAAAAGGCAGGAGAGTAGTAGAAGATCACACAGGACACCTACAGAGAGAGAGCTCTAATCCTCTGTCCACTGTGTGTGTGTCTCACTTTCACTAAAGCTGACATGACGAGAGATAAAACACCTCCACACACACATAGAAATGTGATCCCGATCCAATACAAACAGGTTTAGCAGCATGATGATACACCTAAACCACACTGATAACAACCCTTCTGTAAGACACAGATGGATGTGAGGGATAATAATTTCATGAAAACTAATTAATTATTAACGGCCGTGAGGTGAAAGACTCCTGTCTGTTGATGAGGGCTGTTTTCATCTTGTCTGAGAATGACCTCTGTTCTCCATCAACACATCCACGTTCCACCAACAGGCCAATTCTGCCTTTTTTTTCTGCAGCCAGCTGGTCTCCTCTGGGCTCCGTCAGGAAAAACAACCAAATCAAAGCTTCAAATAGGGATATTTCATTAAAATCACTTTATTCTACATGTCTTGTTTAAATTTTTGCCAAAAATGAACTGTTTGTCCTAAAAAGATGCTGTAAAAAACATTAAATTCTGCGCTCATCAGAGCAACTGGGAAGCTATGATTGACTCAGCTGAGACCAACAGTCCCACGACCAAAAATCTGTGAAACTTGGCCTTAACTGTGTCTGTTTATACAGGCCCGTCAGGCCAAGAGAGGTTGTTAAAATGTAAATTGTTCAATATGTATAGCATATGGAGCCCCCAATTTTTTTCCAATATTGGTAGCACTTGTGGGCACTTGGAAAAACGTTGTATATAGCAGTGTTTCCCAACCTGGGGTCTGTGCCCCCCTTAAGGGTGCACCAGGATTTGTCTGCTCTGAGCTTGTCAAAATTAGATTTGCTCATGTATAATTAAGTTCATAATAACACACTTACTGGATAATTTATACAAAAGTCTGGATATAAAACTATTTAAAAAGGTATATTTTCTTTAGGGCTGTCAGTCGATTAAAATATTTAATCTTGATTAATTGCATGTTAATCGCGATTAATCACAACTTAATCACATGTTTTATCTGTTCAAAATGTACCTTAAAGGGAGATTTGTCAAGTATTTAATACTCTTATCAACATGGTAGTGGGCAAATATGCTGCTTTATACAAATGTATGTATATATTTATTATTTTAAATCAATCAACAACACAAAACAATGACAGATATTGTCCAGAAACCCTCACAGGTACTGCATTTAGCATAAAAAATATGCTCAAATCATAACATGGCAAACTGCAGCCCAACAGGCAACAACAGCTGTCAGTGTGTCAGTGTGCTGACTTGACTATGACTTGCCCCAAACTGCATGTGATTATCATAAAGTGGGCATGTCTGTAAAGGGGAGACTTGTGGGTACCCATAGAACCCAATTTCATTCACATATCTGGAAGTCAGAGGTCAAGGGACCCCTTTGAAAATGGCCATGACAATTTTGCGTAAGTTTGGAGCGTTATTTAACCTCCATCAAGACGAGCTAGTATGACATGGTTGGTACAAATGGATTAGTCTCATATGAAACCAGTATCATCACTGTAGCTTTACAACTGAGCCCGCTAAAACCCAAAAATCACAAGTTCCTTTAATGTGTTAAAGAAATTAGTGGCGTTAAAATGAATTTGCGTTAAATTTGACAGCCTTAGTTGTTATGTTCTATATTTTTTGAAGAACAACTGAAGAATTTTTCCCCAACATGTTTTTTTCATGCAGCTGAGGACTGAAACTAAAGCTGTTATTAGGTAGTGTGGTGTAATGTTCAGCATACTGTATATGGACCCGTAACACACAGTACTCTCTGCTGCTGGATCAGCAGTGTTTTATATAGAATCTGGTTCTCAGTGTGTTCCAGGTCACTGACAGTCTCTGCAGGAAAACTAGGACATGCTGTGTGTGTGTGTGTGTGCGTGTGTGTGTGTGTGTGTGTGTGTGTGTGTGTAGAGGATTCATACATATTTCCATGCCTGTATTCAGAACAAAAACTACATTTAACCCACTTTCACCTTACATCATATGACATCATTTTTACAGCAGCTGCCAACTGATTTCCTCAAATTTTTGTGGATAAAAAAGTGTTTCTTTTCTATAAAATAAACTCTGTTTTCTGTTACTCTGATGACATTTAACATTAACCAGTGTGAACCATCAGAGAGCCAGTTAGCAGCTACACACAGCTGAACAATAAATAATGCAGCGCGCTCTGTCATTAGCACCACTGATGTTGTTATCTGCTCTACTGTATCCGTTAGTGGTTTCAGTCAATGAGACAAACCTCCAGAGTAAAACAGACTATCAATATGAAGCTGAGATTTGCCAAAAAAGAAAAAAAAGTGTCGCCTCAAATTACTTCTTGCTTTCTCCGTGATTCATGTTTCATCACTTTGTACAACAGCCAGCTGCCGTTCTCCACCACGGATCAATTCATTGGATTCTACTTTGAACTTGTCCCTAAGTAAACTGCTGTAGAGCTAAAAAAAAAACTTTATTCCAAGGAATTTATGGTACCTCATTAAACTGAAATTTAATTTTCTCACGTTCTGCTGTCACACTGCAAACATCCCTAAACCTCTGAGACCCACCGCCTTCGGGAGGGAATTTGGAGGTTTTAGGAAAGGGAGTTAGAGATGTTTGGATTAGATTAGACCAAAGACTGTATAAGACATTGATTTATGGACTGCCATTTTAAAGCCTCGAGTTCGGCATTTTGGCCGTCATCATCTTGGTTTTTTTCCGTCGCCATCTTTGTTTTTGTCTGTATTTTTGTCCGTCACCATCTTAGTTTTTCTCCGTCACCATGTTGGTTTTTGTCCATTGCCATCTTGGTTTTTGCCCGTCGCCATGTTGATTTTTGTCCGTCGCCATCTTGGTTTTTGGCAGTCGCCATCTTGGTTTTTGCCCGTCGCCATCTTGGTTATTCTCCGTCACCATCTTGCTTTTTGGCTGTCGCTATCTTGTTTTTTTGGAACCAGAAGTGACCCGAGAAAGTGGAGCTAAGTACAACCGAACACTAAATAACATATTTTTAAGCGACCAAAATGTTGTAATAAACTTTGATGAAGTGAAAACACACTGTGAAAGAGTTAAAGTTCTAAGACGAAAACACGGACAACTCTCAGACCGGACAACGCCGTGGTAGCGACCTGTCAATCACAAGGTAGCCCCACCCTAAAGCATCCCCTGCTTTATGGTCTATTTGACTCTAAATGGGACCATAATTTACTAAATGAACATCATGCTGTATTGAAGAAGACTTGAAACTAGCGATTGAGACCATAAACTCATGTTTATAATGTTTACTGAGGTAATAAATCAAGTGAGAAGTAGGCTCATTTTCTCACAGACTTCTATACAATCAGACTTCTTTTTGCAACCAGAGGAGTCGCCCCCTGCTGGCTGTTAGAAATAATGTGAGTTTAAGGCACTTCAGCATTGGCTCCACTTCTTAGACCTGGAGGTGGCCGCCTGGATTAGATTCAATTTCATTGTCATTGCATAAGTACTTGTAGAAGTACTTAACCATAAGTGCAAAGAGCAGTTAAGTGCAGAGTGATATACATATGTATAGAGGCATATATAAATAAAACAGTAAGAGGTGGATATGAATTCTTTAAGAACATGAATATTATTAACATGCATAGTCTGCGATTTTGTCTTCCCATTCTAGTATCTTTTGACTAATTTTAGGCCAACACTAAATTAAATTACCCACCAGAATTTTACTCTTGGCAGTGCAGAATAGGCTTTTAAACATCTGAATTAATAAAATATGAACAAAAATTGGTGTCTGGTGGTACTTGGACTTATGACCATAGTATTTAGAAAATCCTGGCTACAGTCCTGTCCTGTGAGTGTCAAACTGTAGCCCCGGTACACTTAAAACACTGTCTGTGCTCAGGTTGAATTCAGGTCACTCACAGTGGATTGTAATATTGTTTTACAGCAGGAAAAAAAACTGCAGAACAAATCCATTTATTCACTGCCCATCTGTATACTCAGTATGCTCCAAACAGGCAGGGTTTAGCCAAAAAAATGGCTCACACACACACACAGCTTCTGTCTGAATCCAGGTGACAGACCATTTTAAAGCCAAAACCCAGCTCTCCCTGTCGTCCTTTGATATATAAACCTCTGTATACACAGCTGGACCTGCAGGACGACATGAACTTACATTGAGGCCTTTCTGGAACAGCGTCTGTCCCATCACGTTAGCCAGCATCCGGATCAACGCCGCCCCCTACGGACAGCACAGAGAAACACACTTTCAAACACAATAGCACATGAAAACATGCTCTTAATTGTGAACGTGACGCTAATCAATTAATCTCATTGGAATTGTTGTGATCACTTGATTAGTTTACAGAGGCAATCAGCGTTGGGCTTTCGAGTACATGTAAACTTTAGTGAACTTTGACATGCAAATTCTTGCTGTTGACCATTTAGAAAATGTCTTAAAAGTGCAGATTCTTGAGGCAAAGAGAGCCGGAGAGCCCAAACTAGTGGACACTATCATATTAGCCACCAAGCTAGTTCAGCCAACTACCTTGGCAGGCCATTATGGCTAGAATGTTACTGGCTAGCTAGCATGTTAGCTCACAAGTCACACCAGCTCGCCAACTAATTCTTAAGTTATCACTGTCACCATATTTCATTAGGATTAAATAATTCTTACTTTTTTGTAGGCAATCCAGTCAAAGACTCGGTCGATGTCCGTCGCCTGCTCCACTTCCTGGGAGATCGGATGGGAGGTACTTAGCCCATCCAGTAGCATCACCTCATGGAGGACATCAGTCAGGAAGCGTTGCTTCTCCTGAAAACACACACACATTCGTCTTTGTCACATATGGGGAGATTGTATTGACACTGACGTTGGCGACGTTGGTGTGTGAACAGATAATAGTCCCCACAGCGTTGGTGTGTGAACAGATAATAGTCCCCACAATGCTGGTGTGTGAACACATAATAGTCCCCACAATGCTGGTGTGTGAACACATAATAGTCCCCACAATGCTGGTGTGTGAACACATAATAGTCCCCACAATGTTGGTGTGTGAACAGATAATAGTCCCCACAATGTTGGTGTGTGAACAGATAATAGTCCCCACAATGCTGGTGTGTGAACACATAATAGTCCTCGCAAGGTTGGTGTGTGAACACATAATAGTCCCCACAATGTGATTAATATTCTCCAGTGATTTCTGGAGTTTGCTTTGGTTTTCTTCCAGCTCAGCTTTCAATCAAAACACGCCTTAACCCTAAAAATAGGGGACTCAAATATCTGTCCATATATGGGAGGTGAGTCCTTGCAATGTTCGCGTGTGATCCCCACAATGTGATTAATAGTCTTCACAATGATTTTTGGAATGTGGGGTTTGTTTTGTCTTGTTTTTTTTCCAGCTCAGCTTTCAATAAAAACACGACTTAACCCTAAAAATATGAGACTCAGATATTTGTTCCCACAGTGTTCGTGTGTGATCCCCACGATTTTTTGGCATCTGGGGGTTTGCTTTGGTTTTCTCCCAGCTCAGCTTTCTCCAGACTCCAGTTAAATAATCCAGTATTTTTGGCAAAACAATCAGTTGGTTGGTCAACAAACTGTCATGTAGTGGAACAGTTGGTTCAGTAAACAGAGGTTTAGTTGTGTAATCAATCCGGTTAATCTTTGTTTATTGTAATTTGTGTTTATCTACTTGTTTCCCTCTTCATCCACTAGTTTCTGGGCTTATTTCCTCTTCTTTCATCTTGTCATTTTCTTCTACTTCCTCTCATTTTTTCATCATGTCACCTACTTATTTCCTACACTCATTTCCTTCCTTGTTGTTGTCGGTCTTTCCTCTCTTTGTTTCCTCTCATTACTCCTTTCCCTGTCTCCTCTCTTCTTCTCCTCCTCCTCTGCTCTCTTGGTTTCAAGGTTTTAATAGACATCTGCAAACATGTTGAGCTGTAACGAGCTCTGTCTAAATTACCCCTGGGAGCAGGCTAAATCCGGAGTAGTGCGGCTCTGTCTAATTCATGGATTACAGTGTTTACTATGGAGATTTGGTTTTAATGAACCTCCATCTTGTTAAGCAATAGAATTGTTGGCTTATTAAGTTTTAGTCGTTAATGAAGTGAATGAACAGGAACTTTTTTTTTTTTTGAATTAACAGTATCTGCAGGGATCTGGCTAATTCTTGGTCCAAGGTGGCTCTGTGTAATTCATGGATTTAAATTGTTTATTAAGTAGATTTGGTTTTAATGAATGTACATCTAGTTAAACAAAAGTTTCTTGACATTTTTAATGAACATTAGATTCAACAAAAAGATTTAGACTGTACAGTGTCTGCTGGGATCAGGCTACTTCTTGGCAGGCAGATGTGGCTCTGTCAGTGTTGACTTTCATGAAATATTCATCTTGTTAAACAACTTTAAATTAGTCTGGACTTAAGAATAGAAGCAGAAAGTGTCGAGAGGGGCCGGTCTAATAGTGTCACCATTTTACTTCAAGTTTGCCCCATAGACTGAATATAAGAAGTGGACGTAGTCACCGTGACGTCTCCCATTGGTTTGTGGACTACAGTTTTGATGCCTCAAGCCTGGGATTTTGGCCGTCACCATCTTGGTTTTTGGCCATAACCTTGTTGGGTTTTGGTCGTCGTCATCTTGGTTTTTGTCCATCACCATTTTGGTTTTTGGCCGTCACCATCTTGGTTTTTAGCCGTCGACATCTTGCTTTATGGCAACCAGAAGTGACACAAGATGGTGGAATCAAGAGCAACCGAACGCTGAATAAGACATTTTCAGGCGACCAAATGTTATAATCAACTTTGATGATCTGAAAACACACTGTGAAAGGGTTAAAGTTGTAAGACGAAAACACGGACAACTCCCAGACCGGACAACGCCGTGGTAGCGACCTGTCAATCACAAGGTAGCCACGCCCTAAAGCACACCCTGCTTTATGGTCTATTTGACTCTAAATGGGACCATAATTTACTAAATGAACATCATGTTGTATTGAAGAAGACTTGAAACTAGCGATTGAGACCATAAACTCATGTTTACAATGTTTATATTCTGGAAAAGAAGTGTGGTTACTGTATTTGTAAAATTAAAAAAAAACATGTTTATGTCAAAATAATGCCTTCTTTCATGAATTTAGTGTAAATGGTGAAATTATGAAATTAGTTTGAAACTTATAGTGTGCTGCTTATCTTGGCAAGTAAAACGTACTTTAGATTGTTCCCGTGCTTTCCTTTTTTTGTGCGGTAATTACAGCAAATAACACAATACACAGTGATTTTTATTTGAATGTGACAAATTGGTGTTTCTACAGTAGCTCAATCACAACTTGTTTTTTCTTTTCTCAAAATAAACCAAAACACTGGCAATGAGGAAGATCTTGGGTAGATAATAATGAAAATAAATATGACACAAAATTAAAATTATACCCTCTAAACTAAAAGGAAATCAGGTTTGAATTGAAATCAAACACTATTACTAAGCTTGTTTACAAGATATTTAGTCAATGCTGATCTTTAGAGGAAACCATGAAGTGCATCTTTGGATGGATGGGAAAGACATCACTGAATGGAAATGCTATTGACTCTTCCAGCCCATAAAGAATTCATAAAACACATTTTTTTTTTTACACAGGAAAGAAATAACTTGATGTATTAGATTTAATGCCGAATTTTCAAAAAGGCACAAATAATTAATAATTTGTGGTAAACAGTGTTCCACAAAGTTTTTAAAGTTCCTCCTTACTCAACAACTCAAAGAATTGTGATTTTTTTAAGGGAGTCTGGGGAGTTTCTCCCGGGAGAAGAAATATAGTGTGGTTACTGTATTTGTAACATTAAGAAAAACAACATGTTTAACATCAATAAAATGTATTTTTTCATGAATTTCGTGAATGACAGAGTTGGTTATATTGGCAGGTAAGACATACGTTTGCTTGTTCCCCTTCTGTTCTTTTTTTTGTGCGGTACTTACAGCAACACAATAACCAGTGATTTTTATATGAATGTGACAAAATTGGTGTAATGTGTCTACAGTAGCTCAATCAAGCAATCAAGAGGTGATAATAGAGAACATTAGAGTCCATTTTAGGGATATAATTTCCGGTCGTTGTTAGCCATAAAAATCTAATCTGCAGTGTGTGTTGATACGTTTAATGGTCGTGTACAAGCCAATGCTAACGATGTTTGGGCTCTGGTGTGATATCCAGAGGAGGAGGGAGACACCTTTTACGGGTTATGGTGGTTAGAGTAAGAGAAAGACAAAACACACTGCTTATTAAAGCTTAATTTGTTATTTCTTGCATCCTTTCACCTGTGCAGCCTCTTGTCTCCCTCTTGTCAACAACATCCACAGATGTTTAATAATTATGTGTGCTGCTTTATATTGTGAACTTTTGTGTAAGTGATTCTAAAAGACAGGGTTGTGACACAGTGTACCGTGTTTTACATAAAAAATGAGTGTTTTGTAGAGCCTACTGCACAATTGAGCTCTCTCGTAGTCGGCTACTTACTGAGCCCAGAACACATCATTAGCATTAGACTGTGTCTTTTTGTTTGCACTTAATGGGCCGTTGGTGTGTCATCGTTATAGGTCTCCGAGCCCCCGCTATCTAGACCGTCGCACTGAGTGAAAGAGCCTTTGTAACACTGAGTACAAATTCTGTGTGGAGCCTTTAGAGTCCATACACAGCACTTCATTTTCCTTTTTACTTTATGTTGATATACCTCATTCATTACACAAAATAAGCACAGAAGGGCAGTTCACCATGCCAACACTGTGAGCCGTAAAAAGGCCTTTTTAATGATGTGCAGTTTCATTTATATTTATAAAAAAGTAACTTCATTTTAGAGGCAAAAAAAAACTTGTGAAATGAAAATCAATGGTTATGAGATTAAGTCTGCAGCTTTTCAGGCAGCCCTGTCTCCTAAACTTTACATTTTTACTTAACTGCATTTTGTATTACGTTTCGAGGGAAACATTTTTTCGTGGATTGCATTTGTTTTTGACGTATCACAAATACGTTTTCGCCCAAGATACCAGGCGTTCGTGTCCTGTGTGAAACTAAAAGTCAATTTAAATTTATTTTAATGATAATGTTTTTTTTATTAAACCTGAAGAAGAAGTTTTGTTGCCCAAACATGGCCAACTAGTTTTGTTGTGTTTTTATTGTGCTTTGTTTCAATTTCGTAGTCATTTTGAGCCAAACCATGAAGTCTTTTTATTAAACCTTATCAAGTAGTTTTATTGCATTTTTATTGTGTTTTGTTTCAATTTTGTAGTAATTTTAAGCCAATCCATGATGTTTTTTTTACTGAACCTCACAAAGTAGTGCTGTGGTGGTTTTTTGTTTTGTTTCAATTTCTGATGTTAACCACGTGTTTAAAACTGTTTAAAAGTGTGACCGTAATCCAGGAGAAAACATGATTCCCCTTGAAACCTAATTGAGAATGCAGTTTAGCTGTATGGGAATGTAATTTTGTATTATAAGTTAGAGTAACACAACAGAAAGGGGCGGGAAGAACTGGCAGTCAGCTGCTGGTGGGGTAAACAGGCTTGAATCTTATTGGTCAGACCACTTGTGGCATACTTCAGCCAATCGCAAAAGCTCATTGGAGCACGCCCACTTTGAGTGCTCTATACAATAAGTGTGCACAAACCAGCCCCTACAATCATCAAGCTGTGGATGTCGCTACAGACGGCCGAGATGACACACATCAACAGAGAGCATTCCCAACAGATTCGTCTCATGCGGGCCGGTGGGAAATCAGCCCACGAGATCCAGCGACATTTTGAAAGCCTGGGCATTAAAGTGTCGCTGAGAACTGTGAGATATCACTTCAAGGAGAGACAACCGCGCCGCTCGTGTCCGAGGAAACTGCACAAGTAAGTAACTAAAATAATGAACAATTACAACCACGGTGGAGCTTTATGACAATCTCTGACAACAGCTGGAAAGATTTAATTTGTGTGTGAAATGTGTTCTTTAAGCTGTGCGATTTTAGCCCGCTTCTGGCCCGAATTTTGAGCAGTACGACTCATTTTAGAGTCGTACCGAATTTCCATTGTGACCCGTACATACCCCTGCTAGCAAACAAACTTGACCTGCCTCGGGGCTTTCAAATGAATCTTTATTGACAACTGTCAACAGCCAGAACGGTCTGCGGGAGCCGGTTGGCCGTGTTATTTTTCTATTTCTTTTAGCTTCAGTCTAATGTCTTTTTTCTGACTTTCATAGTGATATCCTGACGGCCATTGATGAGGTGACAAAGAGCAGCAATAAGATGAAGGCCCAAGCATTGCAGCAGAAAATTGAAGCAGATTTCGGCGTTCAACTGAGCCTGACCAGCGTACGCCGCGCCCGCAGGAACCTCGGGTGGAAATTTGGAAAGACCGTCTTCTGCCCGATTACAAAAGAGCTCAACAAAGAGGCTCGGCTAAAGCAGGCTCTTCAGTGGCTCGAGTCTGGAGAGACGTGGCATGACGTGCTGTTCACGGACGTAACGACGGTAACTCTGGAGCACCACTCCAGGTTTTGTGCCAGCAGAAAGGGCCAACTTGTCTACAGACCAAAGCCCAAACATTCCTATAAGATCCACGTCTGGGGACTGATTTCACGACGTGGCCCAGGTCCTTTGGTCATCTTCGAGGGAAGCATGGACAGACACTATTTTGAGAACGCCATCATCAAAGAAATAGCAGCACCATACATCAGGGAAGATTTTGGGTCGCATCATCGCTTCTTCCAGGACAACGATCCGAGGCACACCGCCGCCGCAACGTGCATCGCGTCCGAGGGGATCAACTGGGTGAGGACTCCGCCACAGTCGCCGGATTTGAACCCCGTCAAGCCTGTTTGGCAATCGATGAAAGACTTCATCCGAAATGAGGTAAAGCCTCGCACGAGACACGAACTTGTCCGAGCCATCGAGGTCTTTTGGGACACAAAACTGACCCAAAAGTTCTGTAATGAAGTTATTACAGGCTTGTCAGAAGTACAGAGACTAATTGTGAAGAACAAAGGAGGGCCTAGCGGAAAGTGAGTCCAACAATTTACACACACATTTATGTATTATTTCATCTTGTTTTATACTGTGCTTGCAAAATAAACTTTACTTTCTAAAAGAACATTCCTCTGTGGGGTCTTTTTTTCTTTTACAAATCAGCGCTCACTTTGTGTTCGTCCAGGCTGTCTCTCTATTCAAATGGTTATCAGCTGCTTGATTCAGGTGATCAGTTTGAATAGGAGGAGCAAGAGGTGGAAATGTGTCCATCAAGTGGTGACTGAGTTGCTCTAATGATTCGCCCCAATCAGATGCAAACACAACCATTGAAGAAAACGTCCACAATTGTTTTGTAAATGGAGAATGCTAACTTATTTTGTCCCTGTTAATGCAGTATGAATTAGAAATATTAAAAAAAATAGGGCTGTCAATCGATTAGATAGTTAATTGTGATTAATCACATATTAATCTCACATTCTTTATCTGTTCAAAATGTACCTTAAAGGGAGATTTGTCAAGTATTTAATACTCTTATCAACATGGGAGTGGGTAAATATGCTGCTTTATGCAAATGTATGTATATATTTATTATTGGAAATCAATTAACATGTTATGATTTGAGCATATTTGTTATGCTAAACGCAGTACCTGTTAGGGTTTCTGGACAATATTTTTCATTGTTTTGTGTTGTTAATTAATTTCCAATAATAAATATGTACATACATTTGCATAAAGCAGCATATTTGTCCACTACCATGTTGATAAGAGTTTTAAATACTTGACAAAATCTCCCTTTAAGGTACATTTTGAACAGATAAAAACGTGTATTTATTTGTGATTAAATATCTTAATCGATTGACAGCCATACTTCTTATATACAGACTATGGGTACAACGTGGAAAGTATGTCCGAGGTTTAACTCCTGGGTAAACACAGACTACTGCTTTCATTTTAGAGTCAATGGTAACACACACAGACACACACAGACAGAGGTAAACAGGCTGAATCAAGGGACACCGCCACAAATTACATAATTAGTCAATTAGTTAGTCAATTAGTGAAATGGCACATTTGGATGAAACCAAAATTACTCGGTGAGAAAGAAAAATAAAAAGGTACGAATGAGGCTAAATGAGACTAAATGAGACATCAGCTCTAATTAACAGAGACTTTAAGTCACCTGGAGAGGGAGGTGGGGGGGGGGTCCATCTGGTCCATGAGGCCATTATGAACCAGATGGACCCACATGTGGAGGACGGCTAATGGGCCAACAGTCAGTGTAAACACTAACATACACACACACAGATGGAGGGTCGGGGCTGCGTTCAGGAGCAGCTGCTGAACTTTTAAACGTCTCCGCCCCTCCATCCTCCTTCACTTCCACCCTGTCACTCCTCCTCTCCTCCTCCTCCTCTTTTACTTCAACTTGTCTGGATGACAGACGGCTCTCTGAATTCATTGCCTGGCAGGTGTTGCCACAGTTTAGGTCAACAGTTTATTAAACTGAGAGCTGTCACTGCACCAATACTGATGATTCACGCTACGCTTTATGATGCATAACATGACACAGGAGATATCTGTCACACTTTCATGAAGCTGTGACACCGTTTATATCAAAGTATCTGTTCCTTTAATATCTTTGTCAGTTGTTATGGCCTCAGATTATAAACTAGACTAACTATTAACTAAGTTTAATTAACTCTCAGTTAACCATTTATAAATTGTTGTTACTATAAAGTGTTACCTCTTTTTAGAGCCAGTACAACCTTTTAAAAACTCTCTGTTAGGAGTTCCCTTTTGGTTTCATTTATTTTATAGCTTTATCAACCCCCCACAGGCCTTTTCCCCTTTGTTCACCTACTTTATTGTTATTTTTAAAGTTAAGTTACGGAGCGATCAATCCTGCAATAAATAACTTTATTTACCAAAATCCATCAGGTTTTATGTTGCTTCCTTTTCCTCCAGAGAGACGGGTTGGATCACAACATCGTGGGCAACGTTGCAAATCACTGAAAACTGTTTAAAGGAGGAGGCTGCAGATGTTCTTTTATTTTTCGTTATTGTCCCAAATCACAGGAAAACAAGAAAATAAATAATACATACTCATAATTTTATAGTTTTCATAGTTTATAGTTTTTATTAGGGCTGTAAAATATAAGACATTAATAACGCATTCATGCACATTCATTCTAACGCCACTAATTTCTTTAACGCATTAACAGAACTTGTGATTTTTAGGTTGTAGCGGCTCCGTTTTAAAGCTAGAGTGAAGATACTGGTATCATATGAAACTATAAAACCTAAAGAATCCATTGGTACCAACCATGTCATACTAGCTTGTCATGAAGGAGGTTAAATAACGCTCCAAACTTACGGTATATTTTGGCGAGAAAATTTTTTTATGGCCATTTTCAAAGGGGTCCCTTGACCTCTGACCTCAAGATAAGTGAATGAAAATGGGTTCTATGGGTACCCACGAGTCTCCCCTTTACAGACATGCCCACTTTATGATAATCACATGCAGTTTGGGGCAAGTCATAGTCAAGTCAGCACACTGACACACTGACAGCTGTTGTTGCCTGTTGGGCTGCAGTTTGTCATGTTATGATTTGAGCATATTATTTATGCTAAACGCAGTACCTGTGAGGGTTTCTGGACAATATTTGTCATTGCTTTGTGTTGTTAATTGATTTACAATAATAAATATATACATACATTTGGAAATTCCCTTTACAGAGACACAAATTTCTCTTTTATTTGTGACACTCAGCATGACTTTCAACAACATATTTTTCGTGCTTATTCTTACAAATTTCCACTCCAGTCTTTTTCAAAATAAAACTACTTAGTTAGTTAGGAATATATCAACTTGGTTAGATTTAGGCAACAAAACTACTTAGTTAGGTTTAGGAAAAGATCACGGTTTGGGTTTAAAGAAGAACGGAAGTGGTGTAAGTTAAGTACAGAAGTCACGTGACAAATAAATTAACTTTGACTTCTGAAAAAATGTCTATGTACACGAATCAATACATTACATTTTGTGACTATTTCTTTAACTGCTGTGCGACTGGGCTGTAAAACCATGAATCTCCAAATTTGCTGAATTTAATAAAATCATCCCTCATAGTTTGAGTGAGTTCTGCTTCCTCTGAGGACAGATTAACCCAGTGGGCTAAAGATCTGTCTGCTGCTCAGTTTCTACCATCTTGTTTCTCTTTGTTGTATAAAACTTTACATAACTTATTTGGACATACAGTTTGTTTATCAGAAGAAAGTTAAAACTGGCTCTTGAGAAGGAGGAAGTCAGGACTCCTGACCTCTTCCACCTCCTTCCACTGGCGCCGATCGATATCCGATTCCTCCTTCTCTAAAAGTGCTTTTCCTGCAGATAATATTCAGCCCGACTCTGTAGCAGGTGAAACCCGGTTTTATGTTATTCTGCTCAGGTTTGATGCACAGAAGTGAGTCAGCTCAAAACACAATAAAATTAGAAATTAATCCTTCCTCAAATTCACTCAAAAAGTCCCATTCCTCTGGGGGGGGGGGGGGGGGGGGGGGGGGGGGGGGGGGGG